>PVKM010009934.1:0-35901 GCA_004027735.1 Carollia perspicillata | reverse complement strand
TTTTATCTTTTGTGTTTAGAAGTTATTTGTTAGAGGTGTAGGTAGATACACTTTGCCTACTCACACAACGAAATGAAGGACAACAACAAATTTAAAAAACAAAAATAACCAGAACTGCCAGAAAATTGAACTGTGTGGAAATCCAACAACCAAGGAGTTAAAGAAGAAACTTTCGTTCAGACCAGTAGGAAGGGTGAAGATGGACAGCTGGTGTGGAGAGGATGCGCAGCAAGGCGGCAGACGGGGAGGATGAGGAAGCAGCTGGCAGACTGGGCAGTCCCACATTTTTGTGCAAATAAGTTGGGAGGAACAACTGGGGAGTGAGACGGACCATGCAACCCAGGTTCCAGTGTGGGAAGCTAAAGCCTCAAAACCTCCTTCTATAAAAGTCTGTAGGGGTTGCAGCAGTGGGAGAAACTCCCACCCTCACAGGAGAGTTCATTGGAGAGACCCACAGGGTCCTAGAATGTACACAAACCCACCCACCTGGGAATCAGCACCATAAGGGCCCAATTTGCTTGTGGGTAGCAGGGAAGTGACTGAGGTTCCACCCCTTACTATGTAACAGGTGTGCCGAGACAAAAAAAGTCCCAAATGAAAGAACTAATCAAAAGTCCAGAAAAAGAACTAAGTGACAAGGAGATAGCCAACCTATCAGATGCAGAGTTCAAAACAATGGTAATCAGGATGCTCACAGAAATGACTGAGTATGGACACAAAATAGAAGAAGTGAAGGCTATTCAAAGTGAAATAAAGAAAAATAACAGGAAACCAACAGTGAAGGAAGGGAAACTCAGACCTAAATCAACAATTTGGAGCAGACAGAAGAAATAAACACTTAACCAGAACAGAATGAAGAAACAAGAATTCAAAAACACGAGGAGAGGCTTGAACCTCTGGGACAACTTTAAATACTCCAACCTCTGAATCATAGGGGTGCCAGAAGGAGAAGAGGAAGAGCAAGAAATTGAAAACTTATTTAAAAAAATAATGAAGGAGAACTTCCCCGATCTGGAGAAGTAAATAGACTTCCAGGAAGTCCAGGAAGTCAGAGAGCCCAAAGAAATTGGACCCAAGGAGGAAACACACCAAGACATATCGTAATTACATTAGCCAAGATTAAAGATAAGGAGAGAATCTTAAAAGCAGCAAGAGAAAAGGAGAGCATTACCTACAAAGGAGTTCCCATAAGGCTCTCAGCTGATTTCTCTGCTGGAAATAAGTCTTCAAGGTATTGAGAATGACCTCACTTGAGTCACAATTCAAGTATAGACAAAATTGTTGTCACTCCATAGCCTGTTGGTATCAGAACTCTGGGCAATGGGTTTAATCAATCAACAGTTTGTGAATGAATGGTCATGCTCTCAACATGCCATAGTAAAAGTTGTTTTATCATGGAAAGCACCTTGTTAAACTTGTCACAGTTTTGACAAAAATGATTGATCTAATGATTTGCAAAAACATATATATTCCCTCTTATATCGTTATGAGACTTGGAAAGAAAGTGAGTTTCCTAACTCATCACCAATTATTTTTATATTATAATTATTGAATATAGCTGATACTGGAGATTATTAATACATAAATAATCATGAAAAACAGTACAGACTTTAATTTTTCTTTCACCTGGACTTTTCTCCTAATCTGGCTTTTCTCAGGTTCTCCTGGGAATCACAAAACTTCCTATTAGGACAGATTATGTTGACAGGGTTTAATCTAGTAGTTACGATAGTTTAAGAAGGGCAGAAGAGCTTGCTAGTGCTTGCTTTGCTTCAGGTACTTGTTTCATGGTGTCTGTTGTATTAAGGGTTCCATTGACAACTGTATCCTAGAGCTTTGCCCAACGTGTTTGATTTAAACAAAGAACTCCTGAGCAGATGGTTATGTACAGATGATCTAGTGAAAACATGAATATTATTAAATATTACCTACTATCTAATAAATTATTTTTCCTATCTAAAGAAATTCAGCTTAAAATTATAGTTCTGTGATTTGGATGTTGATACATTATTTTGGCTACTGCAGAAAGCTTTTTTTTCTCCCTAGTATTTTGTCCTGTATTAAAAATGTCTGAGAAATTCTCTGGCTCTGACTGGTGTGGCTCAGTGGATTGAGCACCAGCCTGCAAACTGAGAGGTCACTGTTTCAATTCCCGGTCAGGGCACATGCCTGGGTTGCAGGCCAGGTCCCCGGTTGGGGGCACGTGAGAAGCAACTGTTTCGCTCTCACACAATGATGTTTCTCTCTATGTACTTCCTTTCCCTTCTCTCTAAAAATAAGTAAACTCTTAAAAATATAGTACTATTGTGGGGAAGAGGATAAGGGAGGAAAGAAGGGGAAAGGCCTAGTTAAAGAACAAGTATAAATGTCCCATGGACATGGAAACAGGGTGGGGATTGACTGTAGGGGGGATGGGCAGGACAGGGGAGAAAAAAGGGGGAGATTGGGATGACTGTAATAGAACAACAATTAAAGAAGAATGTAGTTGGATTCTCATGTATGTTTCTACATTCAGTCTGCTGTGACATGTTTGGAGTTGAAGTGTGTGAAGAAAATCTGACATGTAAGAAATATTGTCAAATGGTGCTTTTTTAAAGGTTGGCCCCAGTGTGGATGCTAAAAAAAGTAGTTTGTTAGGAAAAAAAAGGAAGAAATTCTATGTTCTTGGGTAATTATCATCTTAATAATTTGAATTCATCAAATTAGTTGAGGAAGTTTCTTTACTTTTCTACATGAACTTTTCTATTCTTGAAAGAATAGGGTAGAATATGTATATTTTATAGGGGAGAAATAGAGAAAATAAATATTTCCAATTTAGAATTTTAAGAAAATGCACTTTTTCTTAGCATTTACCCTTTTAAGTACTAAAGAGTACTAGTGGAGTAGCCAACTGATTATTACATGAAAACTTCTTTGGCAAATGAAGTTAGAAATACTGAGCCGATCACTCTTCCCTTTGTACCACTCCTTACCTTTTTTTTTTTAATTGATATTCTTTTTTTTTTAAACAAATAATGGTTCTTTTTTTTTTAAAGATTTTATTTATTTATCTTTAGAGGGGAAGGGAAGGAGAGAGGGAGAGAAATATCAATGTATGGTTGCCTCTCGTGCGTCCCCTGCTGGGAACTGGCCTGCAACCCAGGCATGTGCCCTGACTGGGAATCGAACCGCGATCGTTTGGTTCGCAGGCCCACGCTCCATCCACTGAGCTACGCCAGCCAGGGCCACTCCTTACCTTTTACCGTCTCTATAGCTTATAATTATTTGCTTCCTCTTTGCTTCCCCAGCAGACGATGAGCGCCTTAAAGTTAGGGATCATCATATAATCTTGTTTCCCCAGAACTTACCTAACAGGGTGCCTGTCACACAGGGAAGACACTCCATACAATACAATGTATTTGATTTACGTTATCTGAAGCCTTTAAGTTAAAGATGATTTAAGCAGGAACACATTACATGATTAATGGCATAAATTGGATATTTATATAGTACAGCATTGTCTAAATATTTTTTAATGAACATTTATTTAAAGTTAAAATATCAGTATGAGCCATACATCCCCTCTTGCTTAAATTAGTTCCCTTTGGATTTCAAAAGTATATTTATATTAATTTAAAATATAAAAGTATATTTACACAAATTTTAAAAATATATATTTATTTAGAGGGGAGGGGAGGGAGAAAGAGAAGGAGAGAAACATTGACTGAAGCTGCAGCCCAGGCCTGTGCCCTGACCAGCAGTCGAACCAGCAATCGAACCAGCGACCTTCGCTTTGCAGGACAACACCCAACCAACTGAGCTGCACTGGTCTATTTACAGGAATTCAAAATGCAAAAGTATATGTATATCGATTTAAATATACACCCATGATTTCGATGACAAACCACAGAGGCCTAAGTGGAATGACTGAAGCAAGTCAGAAAGGGCAGGAGCACGGCTGTTCTCGCAGACGGCTGGCTCCAAGAGCAGAGATGTTGCCCAGAATCTCCTCACATCTTTCTCTCCACTTCGCACCTCTGCTTCTCTCTCTGTGTTGGCTTTTACCTTTAAGTTGCAGTCACCATGTTTCAACTATTGCCGTAGTAGCCCTGAGCTTATATCCTCATGACTCATAACCTGTAAAAAATCCAGTTAAAAAATGCCAGCAAAGGGCTGTGATAGGTCAACTTTGGGTTATGTGCTACCTTTGCTCTAATCACTGAAGTCAAGGTGGATGGGGATGTTATGTTTGAAACAACCTATATCAGGAGGTCATCTCTGTGACCAGGGAAGTGGAGTACTGTTATTGGCAAGTCCCTCCAAAATCACATGGCTGCAGTAGAAGAGAAATATTCCCCTAAAGAAGGTAGCTAGGTATGGTTATAGTCAGACAAAATAATACATATTCTTTGTATGGTTTATGACACATATTGCTAGTTTTCTTCTAACATTCCTCTGACCTTCCTCCTTAGTAAAATAATCTCTCATTTTAACTTGGTAGGTGGCCACCCAGAATAGATAATATACTTATGAGCTTTCTTTGCAGCTAGGTGTGGCTGTGTGACCAAGTTCTGGCCATTGATGTAAGCAGAGATATTGTGGGTAAGTTTTAGGGAATGTTCTAAAAAGAGGGAACATGTCCTTCTTCATTCCTTCCTCCTCCCGTTGAAGGACCCTGGAGGGTTCTCACTCAGGGCCTTACCTGAGGCCACTCTTGCTCCACTGTTCTCCAGAGCCCGCTGCAGCCCTACAACCAGACTCTCCCAGCTCTGCTTCCCCTACACTGTTTGTCCCAAATGGGAACATAGCCTTGACACTTCTCTTCTTCAACCATGTAGCTCTTAAGGTGGCTTCCCTGTTCTTATGAGACTTTATTTCCTGGCCATAATCATTGGTGTAGGGCTGAACACTTGACCCAAGTACAATATTTCTCCATCCCCCACACTAGACAAAATTTACTGGTCTGATGGACACCCAATATGGTCCAATCAGAGCCCTCCCTCCAGATTTTTTAACTTGGACAGAGAAAGCTGCTTGCCGGCCCTCTCTGGTGGTGAGCACTATGAGATGTGAGGCTCTGGAGCTGTTATTTCATCTTGTGTGAAAGAAGCCAGTCTGTACTGGGATGGAATGAAGCTCAGATGTAGAAAGAAGTCATGACAAAGACTGTAGCGAATCCTGGAAACATCTGAGTCCTTGGTTTCAGTCAGTCCTTCCTGAGGTCCATCATGCGTTCTAAGTTTCATAACTCAGCTCATATCAGGTTGTGGTGTTTTATAAAATGTCCCTGAAGATTTAGAGTTCAAAGAGGAGCTGTTGAGAGGGTTATATGATAAAACCATCGCCAACAGTTTTATAGCTTTGCCTACCTGGCAAATAGTATACTCTAAATGGGTAGCTGCAATTATTGCTATTTATCAAGATATTTGTTCTCAAATATCTATATTTATGTCTTTATAATTATTTTCATATAATGTCATTCAAGCTAAACTCTTAAAAGCTGGAGGATAATTTTTCTAGCTTTTGTGAAGGATGTGGAAAACCATACGGATCACTATCTTTAACCCTCTTTGGTGTCCTCAAGCCATCTGTTCCTAGGCTTTATGACCTTGAACTCAAATCCCTTATCCTCTTTATGGTTGTCTTTCTATTTAAGCTCTTGTCCCCTCATTAGCCTGTGATATCCTTTATTCCCCAGAGTGCAGAAGCAATAATCAGGGACAGGCTCCTGCCGCAGAAACAGCTACCCTCAGCCATTATTTGCCCTGGTCTCACCCTTAACGACAAAAATGAAAATGGCTCTATTCAGGACACTTATAGTTTAGAATCTAAAATTGTTCACAGGTGTGTAGAAAAGCTAACTAGGGTCAAGATTTAACTTGTGGAAAAGAATATTATTCCATTGCCTTGTGCAGCTAAATGCTTGAAAAGTGCTTTCGTTAATGTGCTAAGCGGCGGTGCTCCTTTGAGAAATAGTTGCCTTACACATCCGTGAGCACTGACCACTAACTGATGTGTCAAGACCAGGAAGGAAATAGTATTGCTCTCGGCTAAAGCAGTTACATTCTGGCATTAATCACTGACACGTGTAGGAGGAAGCAGACAGTGTTGATGTCACTCAGGTTACGACACCTTTTTGTATTTAAAGTCAGTGCTTCCTGATTCTACTTTCAGAACACTTACCAGGTTAAGAAGAGTTTCCTTGTCTTTTCTAGTGCCTGGTTCCCAACTGCCAGCTACCATTGAATTGTGATAAACGTCTAGCCGAAACGATGGTGCACAATACAATCTTACTGGATGCTGATGTTCTTAGCTGTGGCTGTTGCTTCTGCTGATGATGCTACTGATGATAATGTTCTGGTCTTTCAGTAAAAAGACTCTTTGTACCCTCTAGTAATAGGGTACTTTGACATTTTTTTTCTCTTTCTTGGATTCTTAAAAATATATGCCATTGCACATAACAATGAGTCCAGTGAGACATCAGAGAGTTGAATAAAACTGGGGGTAAATGGAGTGTGACTCCCGACCGACTTGCCCAGATAAAAGACTCCCAGCTCTTGTTAGTGGTTTGCGGAGCCTGTTTTAGAGATATGGCCATAAGATGTTATTACATGGCCTGTGGTGTCTCTTTACTCCCGTGAGTCTGCACGTCCAGCGAGCTCCCAGGTGATGTCCTGCCACTGGTCTGAGAACCACATGAAGTAGGAGCTCTGCTCACGGGAGCACATGTAGATGTGGCGCATCTAGAGAAGCACAGGGCTGGAGTTGATCCCCCCTCAGCTAGATCAGCTGCTTCAGTCCCAGGCATACGATTTTATAGTACTCATCAGAGATGAAAACTGAGAGACTAACCCTGACTCACCATTGCCCTGAGCATCATTGCTTTCCTTCTGAGTTCCAGACTCTGGGGCTGGAAAGCGGAATAATGAGAGAGGCGGGGAGCAGGAGAGGGAGAGAGAGAAGCAGGGGGAGAAGGGGGCTAGATTTTTCTTCATTTTGGATTCAGAAACTGTTATTTCTAAATGATTAGGTTAGATGGTGTATTTGGTAGCAAGAGAAAGTCTAGAGGAACTGCTTTGTCTGCAATGTTAGTGAATTTTAAATGTCCACATCCACACCTTTTTCTCCCTTCTGCCTCTCTTCAGGAAAGCTGCTGAGTGTGCTGGCAATATGCATATTGTAATAAATCTTATATATTGTTCATAAGTGTTATTGCCTAATTGATAAGTTGATTTCACCATCTGAAAGATATTCTTTGAGCACTGGATTCTGGGTTCCAATGGGCTGGGGGCGTAATGTCTTCTGCCACTAAACCTGACACGGGCTTAGCCCATGTTGGCTCATCCCATACTAGGGAGCTCTGGGACCCATCTGTTTCCTCTGTGGCACTGGACTATTCCACCTCTTATCCGCCTTAATCGTTGTGCTTGAGTTTACTGAGGTTCTGATCTCTGACTTTATCTCCTATTTTTTGGCTCTGAATTTACCCTGTGGACTTGATGAAAAGATTTTGCTTCCGTAGATTAATAGCTAACCCCTCTCACACCTCCCCAAGTATAGTTTTACACCCACCCTCTGGCTGCTGTGAGTAAATACCTTATTTAAGTCCTCCCAGAATTGAGAGCCCTGTCCAAGCCTGGCCTACCTTCCTCCTCACCCCCACTGGAAAAAAATCAGACATCAAAAGCCTTAACAGTACACTATTTTTTAAAAATCCTCACCTGAGGGTAGCAAACAAAAAAAAAATTGAATTTAGACAGAGAGAAAGGGAGAGAGAGAGAAACATCAGTATGAGAAAGAGAGAAACACTGATGTCAGAGAGAAACATCAATTGGTTGCCTCCCGTATGTGCCCCGATCCGGAATTGAACCCACAACCTAGGTATGTGCTCTGACCTGGAATCGAACCTACAACCTTTTGGTGCACGTCCCAACTGAGCCACTGGGCCAGGGCAACAATGCACTATTTGATACAGCAAAATGGAACATGTTTCTTACTAAAGTACATGACCAAAGGGGAAAAATCTGAGTCGATTTAAAAGTTAGGTTAGTCAAGTTAGGTTTTTTTCCTTTTGAGGGAAAGGAATATGAGTCGATTTGTTTGCTATTGAATAAAATATCTTTAAAATTACATGCTGAACAATTATATTTCTTTTATTTTATTAGAAGAATTGTTAATGGAAATGGGAGGGAGACTGAAGCCAAGCAAAGAAGAGGCAGAAGGGGCAGCACCAGCAGGGACCGGGGTGGAGGGGCGGCCAGATAAGGCAGACTAGAGACTAGGGTCTGCATTCTAGTTCGGAAACTAAGAAATCAACAAGTGCCAATAATTATTTTGTTATGAAAGTATTATTTTTAGACACATAATTATTTGATGGGGTCTATTTGGCTTTAGAGAAAAATTTCTGGATAAGTGACCAGCTGTAAATAAAAATCTAGGTTTGTAGTCCAGGCTTTTAATCAATAGCAGAGAAGCATACTTCCCCTTAAATACACAGTTCACTAGTCCCAAGCACTTTTTATTTTAAATAGACCCACTGCTAACATTGGTGAGGCTTAGGGCAAGAGTACAAATAAAGACCCATACACTATCTGTCTAAATAATTAAAAGTCACACCTAAAGCTAACAAGTTGTTAGATAAAATATGTTTTATCCTTCTACCTTGACAAGTATATTTTTATAAGAACTTGGAAGGCCAGGTTCAAATTTAGAGTTACTGGACTCCTGCGTTGTGGCCTGGAATGTGGCCACATGAGGTGAGCTGGCCCACGGCTGGTGGTGTTGCCTTAGGAATCTGGAATCCGTGAAGACACCCACATGGGACCTGATGATGGGCTCGAGACATTTAGGCTGAGAATTCCCGATTCCCTGGAGCCCAGAGGGTGCTCTAGAAGAGGGCGGGGGCAGGGGGTCCCAGGCTCCAGGTGGGTATATGTCCTGCTTCTATAGCCTACTCATCCTATGGGGAGGGATGTGGCCGGAGGAGAGTCAGACCAGTGAGTGCCATTTCAGGTGTAGAGGGTGGTATAATTTGTCACCTGGGAATCACCCTTTATAACTCCTACTCTACGATGAAACCTGTTCTCTTTTGCCTCTTGCCTATTGTCTTCCCTCAGAGCACACAGAAGCTACCTACTGTTCTGCTTGGTTTTACTAAAAAGGACACAAGGTTGGCGTCTTCCATTATCTCTCTGTTTGATTCCTATTTTCTCTACTAATTCTCTACTAATCTGGGACCTTCCCTGAGAAGCCTGTCAGGAAAAAAAGAGCGTGGGTGGTAACAAGTCTGGGGAAGAAACATGGTGTCTTGTTTCCTCTGAGGAGAAGGCCTTCAGAACGTCCTCAGGGCTGTGGCCAATTCCCCCCCCACCGCCAGGTAGAGGGAAGGGCAGTGGCCCCTGCAGCTGGGATGGAGGGAACACAGCTTGCTGGCCACGGCTGGAGGAGCAGAAAACGCATGATGGACCAGGCTCTGAGCAGGCCATTCTATAGGAAAGGAAAATGGAAAGTGAAGGTCAACACTATCGTGTTGTAAGTATTTATTTAGTGCTGACATGGGCCCCTGTAGGACTCACAGGGAGAGGGAGGAAAGAGGGAAATACACACCTCTCATCGAATTGTAACCCGTGTGTCTGTGAAGGTACCAGCGAGATTCAAACAAAACCGCTTAAAGCCCGTTGTCCTGTAGGGTAGGAGCCCTGCGCTCACTCCAGGAATTCTGGAGGTGGGGGCGGGCCCTGTGCTTCTCCTCGTCACCGGCTGGCTCAATGGATGCGTCATTTCACCAACTCTAGTGTGCTGTTACTGATTTGCACCACATTGTCCCAAGACCCGGAACAAGTACGTTCATTTCCCCCAGAAATTACTCCTCATGCAGGATATTTGTGTGTGTGTTAGGCTTGCTGGAGATCTGGAAGCAATGGAGAAGTTTTATATTGCTATGTTACTTGGGCCTTTCTCTTCCTTTAAAGATTCCTTATGTTCCTGACCCCTTTTCCATTGGGCTCCCCTTTTATTATTTGATTTTTTCTTATTTTATTATAGCCAAGGACTCATTAATATGTCCTGCTAAAATACGGATCATTTGTTTCCGTTCCCACCTGGAGCCTCAGGAGAACCAGCAGAGGCTTCTGGGGACCACCACACCCTCTCTGCATTCTGTGAGAGGGAGGGGGCCCTGTGATGGATTTTTTTCTTTGCTATAGGAATTGTGTTAACTCCTCTAAAAGGCAGCAGCCAAGTCAGTTCTAAAAAATATCTTATTTATTTATTTATTTATTTATTTATTTATTTATTTATTTATTTATTATAGAAGGAGGGGAAGGCAGGGAGGAAGAGAAGGAGAGAAACATTGATGTGTGAGAGATCCATCGATCCGTTGCATCTCGCACGCCCCCGACTGGGGACCCACCCGAAACCCAGGCGTGTGCTCTGACCAGAAATCACTGCTGACCTTCCAGTTTGCAGGACAATGCCCATCCCACTGAGCCACACCAGTTGGGGCTCGTCAGTCTGAGTTTTAAAGACAGTATTTTCTTTCTCAGTTTACACAACGATCCCAATGCAATCTTGAGATTTCTGAATTTTTCAGCTCCTCAGGGATGTGTAGTACCACCTACATTAAAAATAATAATACTTATTACTATATTATATGATAATATAGCATAGCACATTATATATTATAAATGATATAACATACTTACATTTTATTTAATGTTGCATAGTCACAATAATATTGTATTGGCAGCAGATACATTTCTCTTCAAGGGTAATTGGAGGCTTTTGAGCAGGGGAATCATGGGACCAGGCCTCCCTTTTAGGCAGACCATGAAGGGTAGCAGGAGAAGAGAGAGATTAAAGGCGAGAGACCAGTTGTAGAGTTACTGTATTTTACATTAGTTCGGGTCAGAGTTAATGAGCTGGGCTTGTGGCTGTGGGAACTAGAAGAAAGAGATCGATATAATGATTCAGCAGAGAGGTATTGACGATGCTTTCAGACATGAAAAAAAATCACCCAGGTTTAAGCAGGGACGCTAGTAACAAACTGAGCCTGTGGTGTAATCTAACTGGATGTGTTTGTCCGGTGGTGAGTGTGCCCCACAGGAATAGGCCAGAGCAATGCCAACTCACTGCACTGTGCTTCAGTGGTGAAAAAGTAACTACTACGCTCTTTTTCTGAGTACTAGATGCTCTTTGCTGCATAATGGCCTGTAAATACCAATCATCTAGAGGAGGGGAGGGGGAAACCGAAGATCAAAAGGTAAGTGTCATAGGAAGCAGGAAATCAATGACAGAATGTACTGTACGGGCAGTAAGAATCAGCCCTTTCAGTGTCTTCCAGGAAGGAGCGTCAGTAGTCAAAGGCCACACCGTGCTTTTGTAGTTGGCGCCACCTTCCATCTTTCTTCCTGGGGAAGGTGAAGGACACGTGTGTCAAGCCCAGAAGCATTTGGACTTCTAGTGGCTAGTCTTGCTCATGAAGGCTTCTCAAGGGCAGTGATTGATTGGCATGCCTTACACAGGGTGGGTGCTTAAAAATATCAACACGATTCATGGAGTCGTACCAATTCTCAATTTTTTTTGAGCTTCTGTTGCTCCCATAGAGGATCCAGACAGGAGGCAAGCAGTCTAGTGCTATATTAAGTATCATTTACTGGCAAGTAAGAGCAGAGCTGCCACTTAGGGGTGACTTCTGGCCCAGGTGAGGAGAAGAAGGGCACCTCCCCACTCCAGGGGAGCCAGCCCACTTAGGAACTGTTGCAGGGCAGCACCCCTGATTAGCACTTCTAACATTCTTCTACCACTTCCCATTATTCAGCCCCTCAGCTTCCCTTCCTCTCTCTTCCCGTAGTCAATGCTTTCTTTTTAAATGTCCCCCAGGTCTTACACTCTTCTCTTGGGGACTCCTACAGTACTTTACTCATTCACGGATCCCTCCCTAGTTCTCCGTCTTCCACCAACTTCTGACCTCAGGATTCCATCTCTTCTTGAACTAGGAAGGTTACCTAACACATTAGGGTAAGTGTAACCTAAGGTAACCAAGTAATGGTAACACTATTCAATTCTAGCTTTTTTTTTTTCAGCTGAGAAAAACTGTCATCTGTTTACTTTGCTATGAGACCTTGACAAGATCTGCAGGCTTGTCCACAAACCATCAGCCACATGGGAACAACCCTAATGCTGATTAGTTCAGTAACCTGGAAAGCAATAGTGGGAGGGCACGTGACTGAGAGAGATTCTACTAGATGCCAATCAGATATAGTCGCTCAACTCCAGAGCTCTCTAATGCAAGGAAAGAAACTATTGGCTTGGCTGAAAAGTGTTTTAGTTTTTTCAGTGTGATGGTTCTAGTAGTGTTTAGTTGTCTCTAAATTCATTTGAAACTATTTTGTTAGATTGTATTGTAACAGTTGTCATATCAGCGTGCATTAAAAAAAACTTATCAAGCACCTGGCTGGTGTAGCTCAGTGGATTGAGCATGGGCCTAGGAACCAAACAACGGTGGTTCAATTCCCAGTCAGGGCACATGCCTGGGTTGCAGGCCAGTTCTCAGTGGGGGATAAACGAGGGGCACTCACACATTGATGTTTCTCTCCCTCTCTCCTTCCCTTCCCCTCTAAAGATAAATAAATAAAATCTTTAAAAAATAAATAAAAATAAAAAACTTATCAAAATTGGTGAATCTTTGTGCAGTCATTTTAATATTGAAGATGGAAGAAAATACACAACATTTTTGGCATATTATGCTTGTTTCAAGAAAGGTAAAAACGCAACTGAAATACAAAAAAAGATTTGCACAGTGTATGAAGAAGGTGCTGTGACTGATTGAATGTGTCAAAGTGGTTTGCAAAATTTCTTGGTACTACTTACATTTTGGCCAAATAATTCTTTGCTGTGGGGTTGTCTTATGCGTTGGAGGATGTTTAGCAGCACCTCTGGCCTCTACCCACCAGAAGCCAAGAGCAGGAGATACTGACATACTCAAAATATCCAAATAAATAACATTATTGGTGAAAATGAAAAAAAAATCTCTTTTATTTTACAGAAAAAACTAAGCAAACTTTTTGGCCGACCCAATATAATTTAGTGTGCGGTACTTATAGAGCTCAATGTGGCCCATTAGTCACATAAAAAGGGGAGTTTGATGCAGTCTCACTTCTGTCCCTGTTGGTTCCCCGTAGCCTGAATTTGGTCTGCTTCCCAGTGCTGACCTAGTCAGAGGACGGAGTGACTTAGTCACTCCATTCGGCTGGTCTCTCCTCATTGTCACAGGCAGTGTGTTGGCAGTCTAATTATTTGCTTGTCCTCCAAACCTGAGGTTGTGTCACCTATGAGGTGAAGATGAAGCTGACCTACCTGGCTGGCATTCCAATCAGGTAAATCAGCACTCGCTCTCTTCAAAGCCTCAGGACCCAACTTCTCTTCCCTACCTACCTGTTGCTAGGCCTCTGATGGCCTTAGAAACCCTTCTTACATCCTCAGGGGATTTGTCAGGACCAGAGTAGGAACACGCCTAATCTCGCCAAGAGCCCTTTAGTTAATGCCCTAGCACAACTCTCCTGGGGACCAGCACTTGCAATAATTGAGAGCTGTTAAGTCCTACTCACAACAAAGTACCTCCAGTGATCCTCAGTGTTACAGGCCCCGGGGGCAGGGATTTTCTCTTTAGGAATACCCCTAATGCCTAATCTTAGGAACGCTTTACCAGGTATGGGAACATAAATAGTATCACTGAACTCTTTTTTCTTGCTGTTTTATTACTCCTGGATTTTTTCACTAATTGATTAAATGGTTGACTTAAGAGCAAATACTTGTGATAATTAACAATTTCAAGGTAACCATTAGGTTCTGATTGATTGATAAAGGCATTTATAGTTTAGAATTTTATAGGAAGTCTTTTTTAAATATATTTTCTTGATTATGCTAGTACAGTTGTCTCATTTTCTCTCCTTTATTCCCCCCTGCCCTGCATGGCCCCTCCCACCCATATTCCCCGCACCCCCTGCCCTGTCCCCTTTAGTTCATGTCCATGGGTTGTTCGTATTAGTTCTTTGGCTTCTCCATTTCCTATACCATTCTTAACCTACCCCTGTCTATTTTGTACCTACCTTCTATGCTACTTATTCTCTGTACTTTCCCTCCTTTCTCCCCCTCCCACTCCTCCACTGATAACCCTCCGTGTGATCTCCATTTCTGTGATTCTGTCCCTGTTCTAGTTGCTTGCTTAGTTTGTTTGTTTATTTATTTATTTTTTAGGTTCAGTTGTTAATAGCTGTGAGTTTGTTATCATTTTACTGTTCATATTTTTTATCTTCTTTTTCTCTGGTAAGTCCCTTTGAACATTTCATATAATAAGGGCTGGATGCTGATGAACTCTTTTAACTTGACCTTATCTTGGAAGCATTTTATCGGTCCTTCTATTCTAAATGATAGCTTTGCTGGATAGAGTAATCTTGGATGTAGGTCCTTGCTTTTCATGACTTCAAATACTTCTTTCCAGCCCCTTCTTGCCTGCAAGGTTTCTTTTGAGAAATTAGCTGATAGTCTCATGGGAACTCCTTTGTAGGTAACTGTCTCCTTTTCTCTTGCTGCTTTTAGGATTCTCTCCTTATCTTTAATCTTGGCTAATGTAACTATAATGTGCCTTGGTGTTTCCTCTTTGGTTCCACCTTCTTTGGGACTCTCTGAGCTTCCTGGACTTCCTGGAAGTCTATTTTCTTTGCCAGATTGGGGAAGTTCTCCTTCATTATTTTTTCAAGTAAGTTTTCCATTCTTGCTCTTCCTTTGGTCCTTCTGGCACTCCTATAATGTAAATGTTGGAACGTTTAAAGATGTCCTGGGGGTTCTTAAGCCTCTCCTCATTTTTTTGAATTCTTGTTTCTTCATTTTGTTCTGATTGAATGTTTATTTCTTCCTTTTGTTCCAAATCATTGGTTTGAGTCTGAGTTTCCTTCCCTTCACTGTTGATTCCCTGTACATTTTCCTTTATTTTTCTCTTCCTAACCTTCATTTTTCCCCTCTAATTTGTGACCATATTCAACCAATTCTGTGAGCATCCTGATTACCAATGTTTTGAACTGTGCATCTGATAGGTCGGCTATGTCTTTGTCACTTAGTTGTATCTTTTTCTGGAGCTTTGATCTATTCTTTCATTTGGGCCATTTGTTGTTTTTTTTTTTTTTTTTGTCTCCAGGTGCCTGTTATGTGGTGAGGGGCAGAGCCTTAGGTGTTCACCAGGGTGGGGCAACCCACGTAGCTGTGTTGTGATGCTGTCCGTGGTGAAGGGGTTCGAGAGGGAACAGTGCTGCTTGCTCCACTCTCTGCCAGTTTTCAGTCCCTTCCCCTGCTACCCACAAGCAAATTGGCCCTTCTGGTCCTGGTTCCCCTGGTGTATGGGCTTGTGTACGTTCTAGGACCCCGTGGGTCTCTCCAACGAACTCTCCTGTGAGGCTGGGAGTTTCTCCCAGCACCTCGACCCCCACAGGTTATTTCAGTCAGAGGCTTTGAGGCTTTATTTCCCTGCACTGGAACCCTGCGTTGCGTGGTCCATCTCACTCCCCAGTTGTTCCTCCAGGTTTGTCCGCACACAAGTGTGGGACTGCCCAGTCCACAAGCCGCCACCTCACCCAGTCCGCCAGCCGCTGCCTGGCCACAATCCTCTCCGCCAGGCCTCCCGTCTCCGCCCCTCATACAGGTCTGGATGAACGTTTTGTCTTTAATTCCTTGGTTGTCAGACTTCCATACAGTTTGATTTTCTGTCAGTTCTGGTTGTTTTTTGTTTTTAAAATTGTTGTTCTCCTTCTTTTGGTTGTGTGAGGAGGCACAGCTTGTCTACGTATACCTACATCTTGGTCACATTCTATAGGAAGTCTTTAAAAGGAGATAATACAGACTGAGCCTTGAACTCCAGGGAGAAAACTTACAGAGGAGAGAGGGAGTTGGACGGTAGCAGGTGGTATGCTCTTACTGGCTTTCTAGTGCCGATCGCACATCTCCTCAATTCAGGGTTCAGAGACATCATGTTAGTAGCATGAAACTGTCAGGAGTAAGAATATTTCCACCATGGAAATTGGTAAATGCTATAAATCCAGGCTTCTTTCTCCTGGAGAGCTGGTTGTTAATATTTACTGGCACACCAGTGGTGGTAAAGGAACTAGAACACAAATGTAAAGATAGAAATTAATAACACATGTTCTGGAGTTAGGAGTAGACTGGGGTCAGATTATGCAGGATTTTATAGGCATTTATAGACTAAGGCATTTTGACTTCATCCTATAGGTATTGATAAGTTGTTGATGGCTTTGTTTTAGTTGAGATGTTTTGATTATAAGTAATAGAAAAACTAAAGTCAAAAATGGCTTAAACAATAAGAAAGATGTCATATAACAAGGATTTCAACCAACTCTACAGAGATATCTGCATTTTAATGCTTGGTACATTTTCTTCCAGTCTCAATAAATATTAAAATTATTTCATAGTTGAGGTAATATTGCAATATGATACTGTATTTTTGCTTTTTCATTTTAACATGAGCATTTTCCCAGGGCATTCAAACTGTCTTTGAAAAATTGAAAGCATTTTGGGCTGTGAGCATAACTGAAAATGTTTTCTTGGTGTGACAAATGTATCTTTGTAATCGATTTGATTTAGTGTGCTTTGCTTCAGTAAAAGTTCAGTATTACAATTAAAAAGAAAGAAGAACTTCAAGGAGGACCACTCAGCATTGGCTAGTTCAGCAGTTATTCAAAACGCAGGCTCTTTTAATCTTTTTGCTCTGCTATCCTTACTATGTCAGCTTGTCCTCCAACAGACAAGAGTCATTTCTTATTTCTCTTTGTCTTTTTGTAAGAGCAAGGAAGTCTAGCAGATTTCCTCCTGTCTCATATCAGTGAGAACTTTATCACATCCCTAAACCAAGCACTGGCAAGGGGAGTGGAGCCCTGTGATTGGCTTAGATTCATCGATGTTTCACCCATGTCCCTCCCACTCACCCCAACCCCTCCGCTTGAGCCAATCTCCCCCAAAGCCCAAGGTCAAGTAGAGAATGATGGGTACCTGAACATGATTAGGGTTCGGTAAGCAAAAGGAAGAAGGGGGATGGGCATTGGTAAAGTGACCAACATGCTGCTACCAGCTTTTGAAAAGAGAGAAACTATCAAAGAAATCTTTTAGGAAGTATAATCCAGCAACGATGTGCAAGCAGATAGAGGGCCTGGTAATAGAGACCCAGTTATACTGTTGTAAGAGTCTAGATGTGACTCTATTATAAGTCTGGTATGTGCTACCGAAGCATAGTTCTCAACTGCCAATTCATTCATTTATGCATTCGTTCAGTATTTATTTAACGAATGACTGTCATGGGTCAGGCGCTGTGCTAGGTACTGTAGATAGGACGGTGAACTTATTTCATGGAGATTCACAATCAAATGGGTGAAGCAAATATCTATAAAATAAACCACACATAAATGCAAATTTACAACTTAGTTTACTGTTATGAAGGAACCCAGGATATTTGTTTTCCTTTTTTTTAAATCCTCACTCAAGACATTTTTTTCATTGCTTTTTAGAGAGAGAAGAAGGGAGAAAGAGAGGGAGGGAGACAAACATTGATGTGAGAGAAGCATTGATTCACTGCCTCCTGTGTGTGCCTGGACCGGGGATTGTATGCACCCCAGACTGGGGGCCAAACCCACAACCTAGGTATGTGCCCTGACTGGGAGTCGATCCTGCAACCTTTCAGTTATAGGATGATGCTTCAACCAACTGAGCAACACCACCCTGGGCTATTTTCTGTTTTTTTAAATTGAGGTAAAATAAAATTCACATGGTGCAATGTACAGATATTAAGTATACAACTGGAAATACACATATAATAGCTACCCTAGCAAGATATGGAACATTTTCCTCACCCCAGAGGGTTCCCGTGCTCCCTGTGTGCTCAGTCCCCGCCTGCCCTAATAGGCAGCCATGGTCTGAGTTCTACCATCAAGGTTACTTGCGTCTATTCTCGATTTTTTTATTAATAGCGTCTTTTTTTCAACAAATGATTTTGAGATGTATCTATGTTGTTGTGTTTAAAGGGATTTAATCCCAAAATTTGTATTACATCATTTGATTAATGTATTTGTCTATTTTTCTTTTGACAGACATTTGAGGTTTTTTCAGTTTTGGCCTGTTATGAAAAAAGCTGTTATGAACATTCATATATAATCTTTTTGTGTATGTATCTTTACATTTCTATTGGGTAAACACCTAGGAGAGAAATTGCTGGATTACAGATTAGGAATATGTTTAACTTTATAATAACCACAGATGTTAGAACTAATAAATAAATTCAGTAAAGTTGCAGGATAAAAAAGTCAATATACAAAGAACTGTTGCTTGTTTCTATACACTAACAAAAAACTATCAGAAAGAGAAATTAAGGAGATAATCCCACTAACAATCGCATCTAAAGAGTAAAATACCTAGGCATAAATTTAACCAAGAAGGTGAAATTCTTGTACACTGAAAACAGTGACATGAATAAATGAAATTGAAGAAGACACAAATAAATGAAAAAATATTTCATACTTGTGGATTGGAAGAATTAATATTGTTAAAATGTATATACTACCCAAAGCAATCTATAGATTCAATACAATCCCTATGAAAATTCTAATGAGATTTTTCACAGAAATAGAATAAACAACCATAAAATTTGTATGGAATCACAAAAGATGCCAAATAGCCAAAGAAATCTCAAGAAAGAGGAACAAAGCTGGAGGCATCATGCTCCCAGATGCAAACTATATTGCAAAGCTATAGTAATCAAAAAAGCATGGTACTGGCACACAAACAGACATGTAGATCAATGGAACAGAAAACAGAGACCAGAAATAAATCCATGATTAAATGGCTAATTAATCTATGACTAAGAAAGCAAGAATAGACAATGGTGAAAGGACAGTCTCCTCAGTAAATGATATTGGGGAAACTGGATATCCACATGAAAAAGAGTAAAACTAGATTACTATCTTCACCATAAACAAAAATTAACTCAAAATGGATTAAAGACTTGAGTATAAGACCTGCAACATAAAACTCCTAGAAGAAAACATAGATGGTAAACTCCTTGATATTAGTCTTGGCAATAATTTTTTGGATCTCGTTCTAAAAGCAAAGGCAACAAAAGAAAAAATTTAAAAAACAAGTAAGTGCATCAAACTAACAAGCTTCTGCACAGCAAAGGGAATCGTCAACAAAATGAAAAGGCAACCTTCTGGGTAGAAGAAAATATTTTGAAATCTTATGTCTAATAAGGGGTTAATATCTAAAATATATAAAAAATTCATGTAAGACAATTGCAACAACCCTCAAATTTGATTAAAAAATGGGCAGAGGACCTGAATAAACATTTTTCCAAAGAAGACATACAGATAGCTAACAGGCACATGCAAGGATGCTCAACATCACTAGTCATCAGGGAAATGCAAATCAAAACCACAATGAGATATCATCTCACATCCGTTAGAATGGCTGTCACTAAAAAGACGAGAAATAACAAGTATTGGTGAGGATTTGGAGAAAAGGGGACACTCATGCATTGCTGGTGGAGATTTAAATTGGTGCAGCTACTATGGAAAACAGTATGGAAGTTTCTCAAAAAATTTAAAGTAGAACTACCATATGATCCAGCAATTCCACTTCTGAATATTTATCTGATGAAAATGAAAACACTAATTTAAAAAGATATGTACTCCATGTTCATTGCAGCATCATTTACAATAGTCAAGATATGGAAATAACCTAAGTGGTGGATGAATGGATAAAGAAAAAAATATATAAATATATATTCTTATATATAAAAATATATATCCTTATATATTTATATATTATATAAATATCATCAAAATTTTGAAAACATAAATATATAAATATATAATATTTCTCAGCCATTAAAAAGAATGGAATTTTGCCATTTGTGACAACATGGAAAGACCTAGAGGGTACTCTGCTAAGTGAAACAAATCAAACAGAGAAAGACAAATACTGTACCTCACTTGTACAAAGGGAGGCCCCCCAAAAACAGAATTATCTTCTGGAGCATGGGCCTATTGTAGTACAGGCTTCCCGAGCTAGGTAGCTAGGTGAGTATTCTAGGAACCTATCTGTAGCAGTGTGTCAGCTGGGGTTGTTGCCAGAGGCAGTGTTTGGCTTCAGTGAATTCTTTTTGAAGACTCATCATTTCATGATGGGTGATTTACGAGCGCATCTGCCCACACTGCACTGAGTGTTCAGCAGTTTTGGACCAAGAACGGTATGACCCCGGTACCCCACTCTCCCTATTCACCCAATCTTGCCCTGAGTGACTTTTTTTGTTGTTGTTAGCACAGATGAAAAAGTCCTCAAAGGGAAACATTTTGCTGATGTGGAAGAGGTGAAACAAAAAATGGCAGAAGATGAACTCATTATCAAAATTGATGAGTTCAAAAACTGTTTTGAGCAGTGGAAAAAACATCTTGACAGGTGTATTTCCTCAAATGGAGAGTACTTTGAAGGTGCCTGAAGTTTAAACATGTAAGAATAAATACACAATTTTTTATAAATAAATTCTGTTTTAAGGGGTCCTCTCCTTGTATGAGGAACCTAAAAGACAAAACAAACAAATAAAAAACAAACAAAAAAGCTCATTGATACAGAGAACAGGTTGGTGGCTTCCAGAGAAGGGGGTGAAGTGTGAGTGAGAAATGGTGAAGGGAGTCAAAAGGTACAAACTTAGTTATAAATAAGTCACGGGGATGTAATATATGGTACTGCTATAGTTAATACTACTCTATTGAATATTTGAGAGCTGCTCAGAGAGTAAAATCTTAAAAGTTCCCATCAGAGGAATAAAACTTTTTGTGACTATGGTGCCAGATGATAACTGGACTTATGATAATTTGACAGGGTCTACAAATATTGAATCACTATGTTGCACACCTGAAATAAATACAATGTCATGTTTCAATTATAACTAATAAAAAAAGAACCATAGATATTTTAAAAATAGAGAGATTGATGGTTCTCAGTCCTACGGATTTTGAGTTAGTGAGTCTGAGGTTCCTAGGCACATACAGTATGTAGTTTCTGAGACTCCACAGAACCGCTGGTCTAAATTATAGTGGTGGTAGTGGAAAGGAAGTTATTTTGGTTTGGTTTTCTTTTCCACCGCAAAAGCATATAAATGCAAACAATTGCTGGGTTTTTTTTTTCCTGGTTAGCTGCAAAAATAGCTTTCTGTGAAGATTTCCCCCATTCTGTCCATTAACCCCCGTGTTGAAATAATCTCTCCTTTTAGTTTCTCCCGTGAAATGAAAAGTTGTTTTTTTCTGCTCTTGAGTGAAAGCTTGGGGAGCTCCTTGCTGTAGCCCTTAGAATTTCTAAAATGAGTAAATAAAGACAGGGCTCCTGGGTGGAAGAGAACTTTGTACTGAATGGCAGATGTGACCCTGAGTACACTGGTAGAATTTTCTCTGTTGCTTTTACTTTCTTCCCTCACTATTCTTCTACCTGGCAGCAGGGGGAAAAATCAGCTGTGTTCTGGCTGCCAAGGATGACATCACAGCTCTTCTGAGCATTCAGCATAGTAACAACCTGAATGGCTGCGTATCACTAGAGAAGAGGTTCCCAGTTTCTAGGCAGAAAAACTGACACAGAGGAATAGGAAGGGAGTCTTTTAATGGATTAGGGACTGGCTGAGCTGGGACCAAAACCCAGGTGGCCTGGCTCCCAGCCTGGCTGACCACACTGCTACCCACACAGCCTGGGCTGACCCCAAACAAGCAGTCCATTGAGCAATTGCACAAACAACAATGAGTGATGGATGGTCAGAGCAGAAATAGGCACAAAGCAACTGCAACCCCATCACTTCCTGGCCCCTAAATTTCCAGGCAAGCCTGTAAAGTGTGGTCACTTAAATGAGTTCCACCAGCAAGTTGGCCCGGCTTTCAAATTTGGAAACTTTTTGTGGTCACTGCCTAAAGTAAAAGTCTGCCTTGTATCTAAGGGTGGAGAATGCCTTTGAACTCCATACGTGGTCCTAATAAGCCTGCAGTAGTTAAGACTAGAAAGACGTAATTAACAGATGGGCATAAAGTGGTCCTGGGAGGGCCTTGGTGAAACAAGACAGCTTTAGCTTTTTGAGGATCCTCATCTGTGGATCTGTCCACCTAAGGCAGACTTATTTAGCAAGGGGGGATGTGATATATGGATTTCAATTAAAATCAACTTAAATGACCAAGTCTCATCACGCTCTCCTCCTCAAATTAGCCACTGAACCGTAACTGAAATTTGTAGTCTCTGCATGCTTGCAGAACGGGCTTTGGTGTGGCACTAGGCCCAGGTCTAAATCTTCAACTCAGAACCCAGGGTATCCCCCACAAGTATAGCTATCTGAGAAGTTTACTGTTTCAGGTGTCAATTGTCTAGTCTTGAGCTGGATAATGCTAAATGTCTATTCTCCAAATGTTTACAAACTGACAACATCAGAAAGTACTGGTGGGGAGGGCATAAAAGTTGACTATAATATTTGTTTTTAAATAGAACTAACAGGAACAATTTGGAAATAAACATTTTGAATGTGCAGACAAGGTGCCACAATGTCAGTAATCTGAATGAAGGATTTTCTTGGTCAGACGATAGCAGGAACTGGCCCCATTTTATGTTTGTCCTAACAGGTATTTATCAAATGGCACTTCTTACTTGAAACAGTCCACATTCCCCAAATATTTATTTATTCATTCAAAAAATATGGAAGGTCTGCTCTGTGAAGCAAGCTTATGTTCTCATAGCCATAGCTCATTGTAACTCACACAGTACCTACGTGAGTTCTGCCTTATTTAATAGAATTTTATGTATTTTACTTAAGTGTAAGATCCTTGATGCCTGAAATTGTCTTATTCGTTTTTGTGTCCCTGTATCAATGAACAGAATGCCTTGCACATAGGAGGGACTCAATAAATATTTGTTGAATTGAATATGTTGTCATGCTGTTAAAAGACATTACCAAAAACAGTTCTATGTAACTTCAATTGTGCTAACAGTCTAAGGCAGCTGTGTCAATAAGGCATCATCGTTATGCAAATTAATAAGTATTGGGTGCTTACAGGGGAAGGTATGTTTTCTTCATGAGTGAAGGAAGGAGAGTGCATAACTGGCTGGAGACAGTTCTGTAAGAAGCGTGGTTAATTTTCCTCTGGTCACTCTAGAATGATTGAGTCTTCTTATTCTAGATTCTAGAATTTCAGTCTTCTCATTCTAGAGTATTTTCATGCCTCTCACCTTTCTAGAACCACCACCCGGCTTCTTTCGGTTTCTTCCGAAAGTGCTGTAGCCAACTGAGTCTACCGCAAAGTCTCAGAAGTTCACCCTGACACCCTCCAGCTCTGGTTCAAGAACTCTCCAGGCCAGGGGCTTTAGGAACAAGGGCCAGGAAAACACTGGGTCATGCGAGGGGCAAGTGCCAAACCCACCACAACTAGGGAGAGCGGCAATAAGGCGGGGCTGCTCCGGGGAGGGGCGGGGCGGGAGGAGGCCCAGGGGCGGCTTGGGTGTCACCATCAACCGGCTCCGGCCGGAAACTAGCGCACGTTTCCGGCCGGACGGCTGAAAACCACCGATCCTGAACCAGCCGCCGGAGTCAGAGCTGCGACCGGGTGTGGAGTAGGCAAAAAGCGACTGGGGGAGGCCAGTCCGGATCAGTCCCTTCTGGCTCCAGCTCCTGATCCTGTGCGGAGCAACAGCCGCGGTCGCAGGCTCCGCCACCGCCTCAGCCGTCGTCGGGGGAGGGGCCGGCCGGACCCCGGGGTCACAGCAGAGGAATGAGGAGAGGCGGCCTGGCCCCGCGCTCTGCCCCGGCCTAGGGCCTTGCCCCGGGAGCCGCGAGGGTAAAGGAGCCCCCCGTCCTGTCACCCTCCCCCGTCTGCTCCCGCCCCTCCGGTCTCCCAAACTCTGACCCTCTGATCTCCACTGTCCTCCTCCTATTTTCTGATTATATTTCACCCGGAGCCATCGCTTCTCGGCTCCCCCTCCTTGCCCTGACTGTCCTCGCTTCGTCCCAAGCTTTCCCCTGTTACTCCTTACTCCTCTTTCACCTGCGTCCCGCGTTGCCTACCCCACTTCCCCTGTTCCTGGCCTCCGAAGTGTGCTGGGCAGTTTGGACGGTCCCCCCCACGCCACCACCTTGTCAGTTAGACTTTCGGGGAGGGGTGATGGAGTTTTAAGGTGTTTAGGAGTTCAGGCTACTACCCCACAGTAGGATAAAGTTCATTGTAAAGCCTCAATATAAAAACCAAATGAAAAGACAACAAGCTAGTTCTCCCTATCGATAGCCAAAGTGAGGTGTGCCCAGTAATGGAGGAAGGGAGCGGAAAAAGTGTGTGTGAGTGTGTGCGGGAGAGAAGGAGTTTCTAGGGCGGGCTTATGAACTTAAGAAAAAAGCAAAGTTGCCATGAGCCGATGGAAACTTTAGAAGCTGATGATGAGTAAGCCGGGGGCTGCGTGATCTCACTCCTCTTCTCGTAATTACTAGGTTAACGGTGTGGCTCCGGTCGGGATGGAATGGGATTTGTTTACTGGGCCGGCGTATTTTTAGCTTCTCGGCTCACAAGGACCGGCGAGCGCTGTGCGTCTCTCCCTCCCTCCCTGCCTCCCTCCCTGCCTCCTTCCTTCTCTCTCTCTCCCCCTCCCTCCCCCTCCCCCACCCTCCCCCCACCTATCCTCCCCCCCTCTGTCTAGTGTAACGTAGGTGGCTTCTCTGGGTACAGTAGAGATATACATGTTAAGTTGAAAGAAGCTGGTGAAATTTTATGTAAGAGATCTCTCCAGATTCTTAAGGAGTTTTCATGAATGCAAAGGCAAGAATTAGCGGGACTTTGACTCTTATTTTATTATGTTTTTATAAGTACGTATTTTAAATGCTTTTTAGAAAATCAGAAGCTGGTAATTTTTCAGACTTTGTCTTCTCATACTGTATATATAGGAGATCTCTGAGGAGGCTGGATCCCTTTGTCTTTCAGAACCTATTTCTAAAGTAGGAAAGGACAGAGTGGACCGAAGAAGTGGTGGTAAGGCTAGTCCAAAACTGTAGTCAATCCTAAATCCTTCAAAAACAGTTTTCTATATTATATAACTTGAAAATTTCATTTCTAGTAAACGAGATTGCATTCCTGATGGGGTGGGGAAGACTTCAGGGATGTAAGCCAGGTGGCTAGGGAGAATCAGACTTGTAATTAAACATTTGCTCTGCATAATTTACAAATGAATACATTATAGGCAAACAATTATACTCTTTGTCCTCATTGTTTTTTGAGCAGTTCTTTTAAAGTTTAGTAACCATCCTGCTGTGCTTGTCTATATTTTGAAGGTTGAACCAAACTAAAATGAATGAAGTTGATGTTCCTCATCTGGAGACTGAATACCAGTCTGTTACAATTTTCTGTTATAATTTCCACTAGCTAACCTGCGTGCCTCCGAGCACCTCCCTGAGTAAGTGGCCAGTTACTATGTAGTTAGGGATTGCAACTGAATACAAATATTAGCTCATGCTAGGAATAATTGAGAAACTAAGTATGCTGAAAAGATATTCCAAAACCGAAATAGGTTATTTAAAATTTTTTTTTCCATTTTGGGTCATCAGCACCTTTCTGCTGATTATTATCCATTAACATGAATAATTTAGAATTGAACAGATACCCACTTTGGACATTTTGTGTTCAAGCAGGAAGGAAAGATGGAAGGAAGATAGTTCTCAAAATATTACTAATTTTTTTTGGTGATGTTGCTGATTTGACTTACTCCTTTCATTTAATGCCCAAGGCTCCCTTGTTGGGGGTGGGGGGTGGACAGTAAGCCTTTGCCGAAGGAAGGGCTGTCTGCTGACTTGTGTAAGGCAGGCTGACCAGTAATGGGTACTAATTGTTAGTTGGACTTGGTAGAGTTATGTCACCTATGACTTGGAAATTTTTCTGAACCTTTATTTCTTTAATCTTTTTCTTTTGGGACACCTATTGAAAAACATTTAATTTGGAGGGTAAAATCTAATTTTTAAAAATCACACACACCCTCCCAGAGTCTGCTGACAGTCAATCATTCTTTCAGTGTGTGAGTGGTTAATGTTAATATTAGTGTTATCTGGTAAATTCTATTTATATCTGGATTGAGCAACTTCCCCTAGTTGAACTACATATATTATTCCATGGGGATGAGGGTGAGGATTGGAGGGGTTGAATATACTGGTACCTAGGATTAATATAGAGCAAACCAAAAAGCCCGCCGCCATTCCCACTTCACTGAAGGCTTTGTGTGAGATTCAGTACATGTAACCTAGCGAATTATGATGGAACAACTCAGTATTAAAAATAAGTTTTCAGATTGTTACTGTGGCATTGAATAACACTTGTTAAAAAGTTTTAGAGCTGCTAAATGTCTCGAGCATGCTGAGGATGCTGGCAGAAGACATTGCAAGGTAGCATCCGTTCTTACTGTAAACATTCATCCCATCAAGGGAAAAATCCTGAAATAATGCTTTAAGTGTGACTTCAGCAGTATCTTTCCTGTGGGAACGTGGGAGTGGTGGAATGGCAGACTGTGGAGTCTTCTCAACAGCCCCCGATGGATTTAGACAGTTCGAATCTGTGTAACTGGAATGTACTGTAGATGCAGGGCAGGTTCATCATGAATGTCTGAACTCAGATGAGTTTTTAATATGATAGAAGAAGGGAGTTGCTGCTTTTATTTTTTTTTTAAGTAAGAAGTCTTTGCTGAATGATGGTTAAATACTCCTGTGGATAAAACAGACTCCAAGCTCCAGTGACAGGCTTTGGGAAGATGGAAAGGTATAAAGACAGGTGTTTTGGCGCTTGGGACAGGGTGGAGTTGGGGAAGGTGGCATATAGTAAAGGGGAAGGCAGACTATTATAAGCTTTAGCATATAGGAAACAACATAGGATCAAAACCAAATTTAATGTGCTGCAAATGTAGTGTGTAAAGTAAACTCGAAGTAAACTCGAAGTAAACTCGAAGTAAACTCGAAGTAAACTTCAGTAAACTCGAAGTAACAATGAGATGAGTTAAGGGATATTTCTGGATTATAAAATTCGAAATGGACTTGGGAGGCAGTGGATTAGAGTCATAAAGAGGCGTGGACTAGAGTTAGAGGAAACTTGGTTCAGGTTTTGGTTAGAGTTTATACTGTGTGACCTTGGGCAGTCGACTTCTTCAGCCTTATCTATAAAATATGTATGAGCATTCAAGTAAATGTTAGGAATAAAAGAAGAGATCTTCCAGGCAGAAAGTATAGAATGTACAGTGTGCACTGCCGGCATGAATGACTAAGCTGTGTTTGTCGGGGGAGTAAGTGAGAGTGATTGGAGAGAATGTGGGCTGGTCAGGTCATGGGTAGAGCGAGCCAGAGGGTGAAGGGGACTCAGTAGCCTGACTCTGTTGAGTGTCAATGGAAGAAGGGTCAATGGAGTCATTGTAGGTCCGTGAACAAAGGATGGATTTAATGAGAAGTTTTGAGTCTTCTGGTCCAGGAACTCGGGGACAAGGAGTCAGGCAGGCACCGGGACACTGTGACTCTCCTTTTCTGTACCTTCCTGGCTCAAAGGGATCAGCCAGAAGACATAAGATTCCTGTACAAGTTTTTGTATGCGCACACCTTACTCACTATGCTGCGCTCTGCTTGTGCCCGTCTCGCATCGTACCGACCTGTGGGGAAGTCTCAAGACTATGTTTGCATTCTCCTCAGAAGCTTGTGGTATGGGCTGTATCATGTTTTAGGTCCGTTTAACTTTCTCTGCTATTGTAGGGAGTGCTAGTATAGGCGATTCAGAACTTAATAAAGAAATTTCTTGGCTTGAATGCATTATTATTATTTTTTTTTCAGTCCTCACCCAAGGACATGCTTATTGATTTGAGAAAGGGGGAGAGAAATGTCGATGTGAGAAACAGCAATCAGTTGCCTCTTGCACGCGCCCCAACTGGGGCCCAAACCTGCAGTCCAGGCCTGTGCCCTGACCAGGAGTCAGACTCGCGTGACCTTCGGTTTATACGATGACGCTCCAACCAACTGAGCCACACTGGGCAGGGTGAAATGCAATATTTTTAAAATCAGATTTGTTTTCGTGTTCTAGGGATCATACTGATGTTGAAATGAATTTGCTTTTCTAAGCCCATATTACCTGATGGTGAAGAGAATATACTGATGGCTGAGAACAGTCGATCTTGGATTAAAAATTTTGCTTCAGAAACCCATAAAATGATTAATCCATTTGTGGACAATTAAGACTAGACTGTGTGTGTTAATAAAGAACAATTTGTTTTCAAAATCTGTGTGGGTCCAGTGTGGCCTCTTAGGCTGTCTGTCTTTTGCCCAAGAGTGATTGTTAGGTGATACCTCTGATGCAGACAGAGTGAGTCTCCACTCACAGTATTTGGAGGAATATTATTATGATCTGTTGCATTGTTGAAGGTTGTTTTTTTTTTAAATTGAAGATTAAGGTGGGTTTTTGAAAAGATTTGGGCTTTGTAGAACTTCTTCCAGATGTCAGCTCCACTGAAAATCTGTCAGGTTTTTTTCTTTTGAAGTAAACTTGTTTGAAAATATGGCCAATTAAAAAAGAAAGAAAGACAGGCCGGCCCTGACTGGTGTGACTCAGTTGATGGGTGTCATCCCACAGTGCAGGGGGTCGATTCTGTCAGGGCACATGCCTGGGTTTCAGGTTTGGTTGGGGGCGTGTAAGGGAGGCAGTTAATAGATGTTTCTCTCTTACACTGATGTTATTCTCCCTCTCTTTTTCCCTCCCTTCCCTTCTCGCTAAGAAAATAAGTAAAATCATTTTTTTAAAAAAAAAGGAATTGGGAGAAATATCCACAATTAAGAATAAACATACAAAAAAATCACACAGCCGTCCTGTCAGTGGACTTGCTTTTCTCCATCCTGCCTATCCCCACCCCGCCCCCCTAACCCTCTCATTGTCATCACCAAGCTATGTGCTTGTGATGTCATGAGCACAGAACTATTTACCTCTTGAGTCAGGAGGTTGGATTATGTCTGAGCTGGAAATCAGAGGTGGAAGTTCAGAGGAATCTTAATTTATACAGTGTAGTTCAGGATTCTTGTCAACTGTATTTCCTCGAAGAAATAGTTTTGGATAGGAGAAATTACTAAACTTTTATTTTTAGTGACCTGCTCGGAGTTTAATTCTGTGCTGTGGAAGATTGGGTAAAATGATAATTTTGTGACCTTGAAGAGTTTGCAGGCCAGTTGGAAGTATGGAGAATGGGAAGGAATGAATACCTGTTGAGCCTTTATTATGCCACACAGATAACATTTTTAAATGAGGAAGCGTATTATCGATTGCACAGTACCAACCTCGCTCCATAGGTGTTTTGGGAGATAAGTACTCAGGTAGTTGTGAACGATGTCACAGAGGAATTGTAACTGATTCCAGATCTTAAAAAATAAATTAAGTTGTATCAGGTACGAGGGATGAAGACAATAATACTAAAAGTAATTATTTCATTGTGGAGCTGAGAAAAATCAAGTAAAAGCCTGGAATAAGAATGTACTTGGGATGTTCTTGGGGCAGTCATGCGGTCGAGTAGCTGCGGATCCTAGTGAAACAGAGGCGGGTAGACTGGTCTGGGGCTATGTTTAGAAGGGGTCTTAACAGCTAGGCTTATAAATTTAAACTTTAAGTGGTAGAAAGTTGTGACCCACTGAGACTTTTTGTCTCATCCTACTACTGTGATGATAGAGGGGAACAAGGATGACTTGGCGGGACGTGAAGTTGGCATGCGGGTGTGTGAGGTGATGCACCAGGGTTGTGTGGAGCGTGGAATAAGGAGAGGAGAGAGTGCAAGAGAGATTGTGAGGAAAGTGGAAACCACGAGACCGGGATCTGGAAGATGAAGGAGAGTGATCGATCAAGTATGATTAGGACATTTTAAGCCTGGGTTTCTGAGACATTTACTGAAATAAAGAAGTTAGGAAGGTTTCGTCATTTTTTAGGGGAATCTGATGAGTTCAGTTGGAAATGTGTTGGATTTAAGGTGGCAATGACGTGTCCAAGTGAAAGCTGTTGCAGTCCTTAGAGATATGCTGGAAGCGGACGTGGAGGTGGGGTTGCTCTGTGGCAGGTGTGGCTTTGCAACCTTCAGCATTAGGCGTGGTAGCTGTAGCCAAAAGAATGAATAGGCTTTCTGAGGACTGGAGTTTAGGGAAAGAACAGAAGGCCACAGATGGTGGTACTGGTACACTATCTGTTCTCTCTTCAGGCCGTCCTGATTGATTCTTCCTTCTCTTTTCTGTTTCTCCCTATTCCAGCAACTATCCCTTGAATGAGTGTCCTCTTGTAAGCACTGTCTTAGGCATGAGGAAACAGGTGAGTCAGACAAGGTCTCTAGCTTATGGGTATGGGTCTAGTGGAAGGAGACAGATATAAATATCTAGATGGAATGAAGGCTTAAAGCGGCTGCACTAAAAGTGTGTAGGGGGGAACGTGGGGGCCTGAAGGTCAACCCTGCTTGGGCGTGCAGAAGTTGAAAAGTGCCTCCCAGAGGAGATGACATTCGAGCCGAGTCTTGTAAGATGAGTTAAGGGTATACCCAACAGACAACAGGGAGAAGTGCGCTGCAGGCCGAGACAACAGCATGAACAAAAAAGCTTTACGGAACCAAACAGCCAGACTTCCTCAGGTAACCTTTAAATAATTCTTACGACTAGAGTGCAGGGTTGGAGGGCAGAGATGAGGCTGGGGAGGCAGGGACGGCTGATCATGGACAGCTTTATGTTGTGCTTGAGTAAATGATGAACTGCATTGGGTGACAAAGTAAATTTCAGGTACTGGAAAGATTATTTTGTTAGTGGCGTCTCGGGTGGATTGGAGAGGAAGAAAATGAAGGCTTTTTAAATAACTTTATTATGCTTAACAGTAACACATTTGTGTTCATGTTTACAGAATCATGGAATCAGAGAACTAGAGGCCTGTTCTGCTTTCTTAGTCTCCCTTGTTCGTTTTCAAATGGAATGCCTGAAATTTACTCAGGATCACAGAAGTAGTTTAGTAATAGCTTGGTCTGGAATTCAGTCTTCAGTACCTGTGATGTGGTGGGTGACTAATTAGATGTTAGGTCACCTGTCTCCCTCACAAGTCCCATTCTAGTGTTTGTTACACTCGGCCACCGTGCATTGTGCCAGAAGACAGAGGGATTTCGGTCATTCCATTCCATTGACCTTTTTACCAGTCTGGTGTGAACAGCGGTGTTTTCCCAGGTCTGACTGGGGGAGAGCTGCCCTGAGGGTACCTGGGAAGTAGGTACTTCAGACCTGGGGTAGTGTTAGGAGGATATTAGGCTTGTTCAGCTGTAACGATTCAGATGTAGGGGAATGTCAAGGTACTTACAAGGTACTTGCTTTATTGAGTGTGCAGACGTATTTGTATTTCTCCTGCTAAGTTCCCTAGATGGTTTTCTTTTAAATTTAGTTTTAGGTTGTGCCAGTGAAAACTTTGGTACAAGAAATAAATTCGGCAGTGACAAAAAATGTTTATCTAAAAAAACAAGATATATTTGATTTTAAATCGTTGCTGTATTTTTTATTTCATTGGATTTTTGTGAGGGAGGTTGTTGGGTTTAAAGAGCTAAACAAGTTTGGGTTTTGTGTTTTCGTCATTGTTGCTGGAGAAGAGCCTAAGAACATGATCGAGGACACTTCAGAGGTTCTTAGATTCCCCTGGGGAGAGTTGGGATGCAAGTGGGTATGAAAGGATGGGTACCTTCCATCGATAAGTTTTTCTCAAAACTTAACTGAGTTGTGATTTCTTCACACTTTTCTCTGGGCACTGTCAACATCTTTAGAGAAGGGCCTTGATTTGGAAACTGTCCACTTTAGCGGAGCTGCCAAATTCTTAATTCTTTCTCAAGTGGGCAAGGGTACATTTTGTTTTTGTTTGTGAGTGTTTGGGGGAGGGGAGGAGAGATAGGCACAGAATAGCTACTCACAGTGAGTCTTTGTTTGAATTCCTATGTAACTGGAAGTTTCCTTGGCTTTATTTTTAGGAGATGCCTTGGTTACACCAGCATTTATGTTATGTGGGAAGGGGGTTCTCACCCCCTCCTCAGATACCTGATTTAGGATGGCAATAACCACTTCCTCCTTGTCTCCATTTGCCAGCCCCGCCCCACCCGGCTGTCGGTGCCTTTCATGCACACTGAACTAATCAAATGTTCCCTTAAAGTGTAAGGGAACCATCCTGCTCCTGACCAGTGTTTTTATGTTAGCGACTCCTCTATTTCACTCACCTGGCCCTTTCTTAATTTAAAAATTTTGAATAACGAGATACTTTAAATACTATTTAGAAAAGCTCAGGGAAAAATCCCTAACACAATTTTGAGCCAACAACCCAAACTTAATGGACAGTAACATTTTGTCATATTTATTTTAAATGTCTTGCTCACTTTAAGATATAGTTAAAACCTTATTCCACATCCTTTCCCCCTTCCTCTTTCTCAGGAAATGGCTACTGTATGTATCATTCCATTTCATGTTATATGCCCTTCTTTCTTTTCTGTTTTTTTTTTTAACATATTATACACACAAACAACAGGTAGCTTTGTTTCGCAATCTTACCTAAAGAGAAGCATATGTATGTATCCTTTTGCATCTTTTTTTCTCTATATTGTTTTTCAGAAATCTTTAAGCCCATTTCCTTCATGGCCCTTCCCAGGTGCCCTGCTAAAAATCCCTACCCAGCAGAGTCCTGGCTTACGTTATACCTTCTGTGAAAACTTTCCTCGGTTTTTCTTTTTTTCTCTAATAGCATATGATCTTCTCCACTTCTGAATTTTCTTGTCACTTTATTGGTACTTGTCTGCTGACAGTTGTGTGTGTTGTTGTATTTTAATTTACTTAGGCCCTTTGCGTGCCTCTTCTGTAGATGCGTGCATCTATCTGCAGATAGATGTTTTCTTGTATCTTTGCATCTCTCTTGGACCTTGCCCCAATAACTTATGATAGTAGGCATTTGGTACCCATTAGCAAAGAAATGGCTAATTAATGAATAAAAAAATAAAGACTAAATTCTTTGCTGTCACGACCTGTTAGTTTAATTATGAGCTTTATAGTGGCCCCCATGAAAAATAAAGTTTAAAAAGAAATTTTCAGCTGAAAATGACATAAAACTGCACATAAACGGTGAGAGCAGTCAAAACTAACTTCCGGGAGGAGGTGAGAGCAGACGTTCCCTGACAGATGGGGTGGAATTGATCACTGACCTCATCCCCGTGCGGGAACTCCTGGGAACTGCTCCTCAGGGCTGTCAGGCAGTGTGCCTCCACGGCCAGACTCATTTGCTGGCTATCAAATTCTGCTATTGTCATCAAGGTCCTGACACTTTCACTGGAGATGGGATATTGGTGCTGAGGAAACGCAGGCTGTCTGTTCACTGAACGAGCACTGCCGAGAACCAGGAGTCCTTCGGCCCCTAAAGAAGAATGCCTGTTACACACATATGTGTGCATAGATACTACGTACATATATATTTTAATGACACCTTTTTAAATTAACAAGACTAGCTTATAACTCAGCAGACTATTTTAATGCTATTAATTCTGGAATGTATAGGCCCAAAATAACATTATTTTGGCCTTAGAGCAGCTCTTCTCTCCACCCAAGAACAAATTAAATATTAAGTTGAAGTGTATGAAATTGCAGCTTTGTAGGTAAAAGCAGTCAGAGGTTGGCAACTTTGTCAGTATGTCAGGCCTTGATTTCCTCTTGGGGTTCTGAAGAACATCATGAACCTTTTTAAATGGACAATCCCAAGCCCATTTGTAATTCTAAAATGCATTTCTGAAATTTAATATGCAACTGACTTTCTTTTATAGTTATGTGTAGCTCAAATTTTTGATAAAAACATTTCAGTATCTTTGGGGAGGTTTTGGGGTGATATATGAGGGTTTGTTGGCCAGGACGGGCTCTGGGAAATAAGCCCGAGATGCAACTTGCCGTCAATAGCAACATAGAATTGATTGAATTGGCTTTAGTAACCTTACAGTTCCTTTGAGTAAATGACTCTCCCACACCCCTTCCTGCAAGCCCCATGCCTCCAGTCTAGTCTTGGTAAGGCAGATATGGTGGCAAAAACCTCACGAGAAAACTGCCTGTGGCCCTTGATTTTATTTGGAGACTTAATAGGGAAGAGGGCCAGAGCCCCAGCTCCTGGCACCAGCCTCTTACTTTGTAGTTCCCCAAGGGGCAGGGGGTGCAGAAGGCAGGGAAAGGAGCAAAGAGGCGGAGTTGATAGTAGGAGTTAGCGAATATCATAGAATAGGATTAAAGAACAGGAGAGGAAAGAGGGATAGTGTGAACATGTGAAGAGGTTCTGTTTCCTCTCATTTTTTAAAACCTGGCTCAGAATTCTTTATGAACCTTGTACCTTGATTCTATCGAAGTTGTGTTAAGGCCGCATACTACTTGGAAAACATGATAGAATTCAGCTGTGAAAGTACAGCTTTGTGTTCTAAAATAGTTCTTTGAAAAGTCAGGGTTATTTAAAATGAGTTGGTCTTACTGGTGCCTTTTGAATCATTGATAATTGACATGAAAGGAAAGAAGAAAATTCCTTTGAGGTTTTTGTATCAGTAAGTTTTGATGTTTACGGGAAGATAATCCCGTGTGAGGAATTGAGGCAAGATAATAGGAAAATACAATGCTGCTAACACAAGCATTTTACACAGCACATTCTCATCTGTTTTAAAAATTTATCTGCTCTTCTGAGTTCCTTTGTGAGTGTTCACTTTTGTCTTCTTTGAGCTAGGAGCTCACCTGGCTGAGTGTTAGACTATTCATTTTCTGAAATTTTCTCAGTACTAAGGACAGGGTTACCTGACGGGAAGGATGCTTGGGTCTCTGTGGTTTACTGACCAGAGATGGAGACTTCCCATACCTCTCAGAATTCTGAAAATAAAATTTGAGATTTAGGCTTAAGATATGCTGCATCCTGGCTTCTTTGAACACCTAAAATAAATTCCTTGCTGTTTTGCACAAGGCATCCTCTCATTTTAACGACACTAAAGGGCTTCTCTCTCACATTATCTTTGTAATATTTAGAAATATACAGGTTAATGGTAGAAATTAAAATTTTAAAAAATCACCTATGTACACTTCCCTTGATGCTTGCTGCCTGGTTGAGACCATGAATTCCTTTCTACTGAATACCTGTGGTGTACTGGAGCATAGACAAGATGCCGTGAGGAGCTATTAAGGCGGCGTTACCAGTAAATAAACAGAATAGGAGAATTGGTGCCTCGGGAATTTATATTCTGGGTTAAATGGAACATAGTTACATATATGTAAATATGAATATAGAAAACAAGAGATGTGAGAAAAAAATACAAACTGTTGCTAGCATTTTTAAAACTGAAAGGAAATTTACATATTATCAAAATGGAAATTTTCGACTTCTGGCCAAGATGGAGGCATAGGTGGAAATACTGTACCTCCTTACACAACCAAAATTAAAGACAACAAAGGTTTATAAACAGAAACAACCAAAACAGAAAATTGAACTACGGAAGTCCAACAACCATTCAACCAGACCAATAAGAGGGGCGGAGTCAGCGGTCTGCAGAGAGGGAACGCAGCAGGAAAAGGCAGTGGCTGGCAGACCCGGGAAAGCAGGCGGTGCTGGTGCCCGGCTCGCAGACACCAGACGTGGGGAGGAAACAAGCAAGGCAATCGGCTGTTGGTGGTCGCACATTTGCGAGCAGATAAACTAGACAAGAACTGGCAGTGAGTTGGACCACGCAGCCCAGGGCCCCAGCAACAGGAAATGAAGTCTAAAAACGCCGATTGAAAAGGTGCAGGGAGACACTCCCAGCCTCACACAAGAGGTC
>PVKM010009933.1:24843-35972 GCA_004027735.1 Carollia perspicillata | reverse complement strand
GAATAAGTTTAAATACATAGAATTCCAAAGTCTCCCTGTAGTTTTAAGTTGCAATAACTTTAGAAATATAAATGTCACAAAAGTATACAAATCAACATGTGAAGAGTCAATTATTTAAATTAAAAAAAGTTAATATATTTTCATTTTTTCTATTGCTGTTCAAGTACAGTTGTCTCCATTTCCTTCCCATCTTCGCTCCTACTCCCCTTTGGCTTTGTCCTTGTATCCTTTATACATGTTCCTTGATGACCCTTCCCCCTCCTCCCATTATCCCCATCCCCCCTCCTTTCTGGTTACTGTCAATTTGTTCTTAATTTCAATGTCTCTGGTTATATTTTGCTTGTTTGTTTGTTTTGTTAATTTTTCATAAAAATTCAACATGGCCACTGTGTTGTGCTGTACATGACTCAAGTCAAATTTCAAACTTTGGAAAAACGTTCATCAACTGCTGGCCCTCAGCAACAAAAAGACTGCATCTGTAATCCTAACCTTACAATTACTCAAAGAATGAAGTGCTAATGCATACTTGAAAATTTTGATATGACCCTATTAGACAAAGTCTAAGGGAGATACATCATTTGCCTGAGGTGGCTGAGTTTTTCCAGCAGTCTAAAAAACTGTCACATCCAAATGTTAAAATTAAAAAGTTACCATTTGAAATAAACAAACTAATTTAAATAATAAATTGATATGATTTACCCAATTTGATGCTTGTAGCATATTTATACATGGGAAGTTATTAGAATTTAAATCTGCACTAAGACCTTCAGAATACCCACAATTACCCTAATAAAGGCAGGATCATAGAGCTAGGGTTAAAGAGGAGGAAACAACCAGCTCTGTCTTGAAAAAATTCCAGAAATTTGGCTTTTAATTGGGTCTTGGAAAAAATAGGTCTTTAGGCAAAAAAGGCATTATTACAAAAGCAATGGAACTACACTCAAACACAGCTACTATAGCAATTTTCAAGATATGTAAGAATCACTTGGAAAGTGGGTCAAAATGCAAATTCTCAGGTTTGTCTCCAGAAATACAGATTTGGTAGATTCATAGTGAGGGTCCCCAAGATGATTCTGATAAAGATGTTATTTTGAGACATTTTGAATTCTTAAATCTATTTTATACGACATCATGTTATAGAAGAGTTCCAAAGCAAATCAAACCAAAAATGATCAAATATATACAATCCATAAAACGGTAAGTGGATTTAACAATTGTATCAGTTGGTACACCCTAAACAGTTCTCAGCTCCTTCTGTAGAGTTATGTGTTTCAGTTGTACATTAATCCAATTTATTCATTGGGATTTTTCCTTTTAATAAACTTATTTCTTTCTTTAATAGCTTACTACTTTGAATAAGTGCTTGTACTTGATTATATTTCCACTTTTTTTCAGCCAGATTGCCCTGCTCATTACTGAAAGCCATAGGCTTTCACAAAGGGCAAGACATAGCAAATTAAAAACCAACAAAACAGAAAAACAAAAGTACATATTAACCTGCTACTTTGTATTAGAAGGGAGAATAGAAACTAAATGACCATGTTCTATGTAGTGAAGCTATAATTTTGTGGAGTTCATTTTATCATGCTAAATATTTAAATAGCCCAAGGTTCTTTGGGGGATTCATGTTATTAGGAAGTTATTTCCATCGAAATGTTATTTTAAAATATTTTCTTCTCAAGTGTGAATTTTATTAATAGTTATGGCCAAATCTTTCCCCAAAAGATCATACCCCAAGTTTCAAAAAGAAAATGGCAGTGAATATGGAGAAATCTACATTTTATGAACCTATTCATGCTATGGAAAGGTATGCCTCTGATGTTCTAGTTATTTTTAGGTTAGGATTAAATTTAGATTTTTAAAATTGGATTTAGAGCTATGCCACTATATACTCCCAGGAGTTCTCTTCAGTAGTTCATGCTGTTTTTTCCTGTACATGCAAAATAACACTTGTATTTTTTCTTTACCTTTTTCCATATAATGCTTCTAAAAAACATGTGATGTACATTTAAATGTACTAAGTTCTTAATAAGACAATATTTATAAAAAATGAGGAGTGTTTCTTCAATTTTGATCACTTTCTTGAAAAAGTAAATATGCACATAAACTCACAGATGAGGTATACACACACACAGAGGATCATAATCAATTACCTTTTCTGTGAAACAATGATGCAATTGCTACACTGAGGAGAATACAAAGAAAAAATTCTATCCTATATGTTATTATTGATGCTCCATACTTTGGCAACCAGTTTGAAGCACTTGAGTGTCATAAAGCTCAGTACAAGTAATACTACTTATCAACTGATAAATGATAGTTACCAGTAATAGTACAAGTTAAGAACAGTACTTAGATTATTAACATTGAATGCACAGAGTGAAGAAAAATGGTGTATGTCTAATGTAATATACAACTGTATTTCATGGAACTTTATAACTATAAATGCTATATAAATTTCACTTCTAGTATATATTATAGTATAGTTTTACAAATAATATGAAAATATTGTTCAGCTTATGAGTAATATTTAGATGATTCACCTATGCAATCCTTTGATAATGGTACCTTTACACTGAATATTTCACATGTTCACTTAGTAAGCTATGAAAATATCTTCATATGGTTATGAAATTAAATCCCATAATGAGTCAGTGTTATATTCTCATTCATTCATTCCTTCATTCAAGTCACAATTCCATTTTCCAAAAAGGTTTTTTGGGCATCTTCTAAATACAAATCACTGTCATTCAGTACTGGGTGATTTAAGATAAATTAAACTTGGTCTTTTGCCATCATTATTTCATTATATAGTAGAGGAGAAAACATATAAAGTAGACAAGATAAATACGAACAGAATATCTCATAAAAAAAGAGACAAATTCTGACTTGTTAACTCTGGAGTGACCTTATGGAAGGGATGTTATTTTAGCTGGCAGTAAATACCTTTTAAATCTGGAAATTTGGGGTCCATGAAGAAGGACCATTTTAGATTGTGCAAACACATGGATAAAGGTACAATCAGAAGTAAGGAGACTATTTAGCTAGAACATCAGGTAAGCAGAGTGAATGTAGTGGGAAAGAAAGTCTAGAAAATAATGTGGGGTCATATTGTGTAAAGCCACCAATACTAGGCTGAAGAAATTTTTGTTTGTTTTAAAGTAAATAAGAATTTTATTTTTCTGTAACAATCCATTTTGAAGCCACTTTTCCTCAGGGTAGCAAAAACTTATCTCAGTCAATTGACAATTTCTTGTGACTTTACTTCATGAGGGTGAAAGTCAGTATAGCTTACCTAGTGTGTGGCTGGTGTGTAACAGCAATGTGAATGGCATGTGTGTTAGGGGGTGGGTGGGAGTGGAGTTCAATCTCTCTGGTCTAGCTAACAACTCCCATAGCTATCTCTTGTTACTTTTCTTATGGTTCCTTTCCTCTTGTTCTTCTCCTTTAGTTACAAGAGTAACTTTGATGCCACCTCTCAGATAGGGTAACTCTGCAAAGCTACGTTATCACCTGAAACATGCCATGTAGACGTTTCATCTCAAAGGAAGATGGAGGAGTATGCAGTTTACTCTGATACAAGGGAGTGCTCACAGATGTCTGAATATGGAAAGTATGTGACTGAATATATGTTTTAGGAAAATGATGAAGAAGAAATTGTGGATTTGGAAGGGAGGAAAACTGGAGGCAAGGAGATCAGTCAGAATATTCTTTCAGCAGAAAATGTATATGTAATCAGGGCTTGAATTAGGGTTATGAAGGTAGAAGGGGAGATAAGAAGAGGTGGATGACACAAATGCAGCCATGAATGAGATAACTGGGTGACTGACTCATTAGATACAGAGAATCACAGGGAGGGAAAAGTTAAACTTGTTCTAGAGATTCAAGGCTCAGCAAATGAATGAATGACATCGCAGAGATGGTAGGAGAAGAGGATTTGGTAAAGAATAGAATAATTTTGGGCATGTGAAATTAGAAATGGCTGAGACATTGGATGTATTATAAAAAGCTGTCCAGCAAGCAGCTTTTTAAAAAAGATCTTATTTACTTATCTTTAGAGGGGAAGGGAAGGAGAGAGGGAGAGAAATATCAATGTATGGTCACCTCTCGTGCGTCCCCTGCTGGGAACTGGCCTGCAACCCAGGCATATGCCCTGACTGGGAATTGAACTGCAGTTGTTTAGTTTCCAGGCCTGTGCTCAATCCACTGAGCTATACAAGCCAGGGCCAACAAGCAGCTTTTAAACCTCAATTTGATCTAAAATAGAGCCAGATCTTAGAGATATTTACATTGAAGCGACAGCTAAAGGTACAAGAAAAAACTCCAACATATTCATCACAAAAGAATGAGTATTGTGAGACGATAGCTGAGGACAGAAGCTCAGATAATACTTGTGTTTAGGAACCAAAAGAAGTAAAAGTTAGTTGCATGGTGAGAAGTAAATGGAGAAAGTGGTGTTTCAGAGACATATTTAATAACAGCAATAATAGAGTTACAATAATATGCTCTATTTCTGTGCTGCCTAATTGGATAGTCATTAGACACATGTGGCTATTAAGCATTAGAAATGTGGCTAGTGCAAATAGGATGCAATTTGCAATTTTAGTTAATGTTAATTAATTTAAATTTACATTTCAATTGCCCCATGCAACTAGTAGTTACCATGTTAAACAGCAGCACAGGTCTACAGAACTATACTATAGTCTATCCAACAGTTACAGAATGGTTAGACATTTAGCAAGCATTTCAAACAAATAACACTAAAACCAGTATCTAAGAAGAAAACAAAGGGATTTTGTTCCCAGTTATTAACCAAATGCTTCATTTTTTTCCTTCTGCAAAGAGCAGATTCCAATACATTATGACATCTATAGTAGCAAAAGAGTACAATGAAACCAATTTTCTCTGGAAGGATAATAGATGGAAAAGAACCATGAAGAGATACTCAAAGTACCAATCACAGAGTTTTGTGGGCATAGAAAAGCAGTGCCAGAGATACAACATTTGCAATGGATGGAAGGTAACAGTCCAAACTAAATTTATATTCATCAAAGACTGAAAGCTGTCTGAATATACTGAGTGCAAAGAATGTCCACAGTGAATGAATGCACAGGTGCCGGAATTCTTCTTGAATGTGAAATCAAAATGCCCTTGTTTAACTCTAAATTCACATATATAAATGTCCTTGGCAAACAAGTTAGAGTTAGGATCACCTCACAAATACTTCCTTGGCAATTCCATCATCAGTTTGACTGACTCGATGACCACAAACTTATTAGTGGTCCTGCTGTTGTTTTGAGAATGAGAAGAGGAAGCTTTATGGTATCTATCTATTGAAATTTTAAAATGGCCATTTTTCAAAAGAACAGGTTAAGATTTTCATTACATTAAATAAGGTTATGAACTGTAATATAAAATGAGCAATAAACAAAGAATGGGATGAAAATGTGGGTGGGCATGACCTTAGTGGTTTGTAGTCTCTGTGTTGCTGAACAGTCATATTATTCTGCACCTTGCATCTTATTCCTGTTCAGAATTCCACTCCAGTTATCCCCCAGAAAATTATCTAAACTAAAACATCCATTTGGCTCCAATCACTCCAGTCTTTCACTTGAAAGTGAAAGATTTATGTCCCAATAGTTGAATGGAAATGGAACCCAATTTTTTAGCACGTTAGAGAGACTTGGGAGTACAGGCAGAAGTGAGGCTGGTTGCTTTTGCAGCATCCAAATGGCTCTCTAACATATCTAAAACCACTGAGGCTTTTCAAGATTGAACTGTTAAAATGGGATAAAAAGTAAAAATGTTAAGTCAAGGTACAAATGACCAGAAAACTCATTTAGAGTGAGATTGTGATCCCTGTAACTTTAATAGCTTTATTTTCATGACCAAAAGAGTTAGTGAGCCAATCCCCATTATGAACTAAATATGTTTATTCTGCAGCTTGAATCAATACCTAAATGGTTTCAAATGGCCCATCTCGTAAATAACTGTACACATTTTACTTATTTATTACTAATCTTGAATTTGATTTATTATTTTTATTTATTTTTATCTTTTTATTTTCATTTGAAAATATTTTTTATTGTTGTTCAAGTATAGTTGTCTTCATTTTCCACCTACCATTCCCCCTGCCACACCCATCCCTGCCTCCCACCCTCGAACCTACCCCCTTTGGCTTTGTCCATGTGTCCTTTACACATGTTCCTTGATGGCCCTTCCCCTTCTTTCCCCCATTAACCCCCTCTCCCCTCTCCTCTGGTTACTGTCAGTTTGTTCTTTATTTCAATGTCTCTGGTTTGTTTCCATTAGTTATCTATTTGTTAGCCTCTCCCATTAGATTGTCAATATTTTGAAAGAAGAAACTCTATATTCAGCTTCACTGTCTCTTTCAATTCTCAAGGTGCCTTGTACATTCTATTAATATAATCTGAATGTATCAATTATTATATTTTATTCCATTGATTCTCTATTTTCACTTTCTTTTTATGAAAAGGATTTTATTTATTTATTTTTAGAGAGGTGAAAGGAGAGAGAAAGAGGGGGAGAGAAACATCAGTGTGTAATTGCCTCTCACACACCCCATACTGGGACCTGGCTTGTGACCCAGGCATGTGCCCTAGACAGGAAATCGAACTGGCGACCCTTTGGTTTGCAGGCCAGTGCTCAATCCACTGAGCCATACCAGCCAGGGCTATTTTCACTTTCCATAATAAACATTTTTCATTGGTTTTACAGATAGGGCACAAAAATGAAACTTTTAAAGCCGTATTTTAAAAAATTCTAATTGCTGAATAAACTAGTACAGTACATTTAGTTTCTTCACACTTGTATTTTGTACAAAGATAAATAGAGTTTCACAGTTTTAAAATAATCTTAAATGTGAGTTTGGTCTTAAACTTGATCTACATGTTCTCAGCAGGTATTTTCAACATAAATAATTGGAACTTTCTCTGCATGAAGGTTCATATTATGTAAAAGATATCAAGAATTTTATATTCATAAAATGAAGCTAATGGTTCTTCATAATACAAAACCTCTCTAGTCTCTAGCTTCCAGGTGTTCAAGTTACTCATTGTAATGACCATCTAATATATCACAAGGGAAAGAAAATGAAATCTGTAAAGTATGTGATTGTCTAACCACTATGCTGTAAACCTGAAACTAACAGAAAATAATATTGAATGTAAACAGTAATTGAAAAATAAAATTAAAAAAAAAAGAAAACCTATAGGGTCTAAGTGATGGGAGATAATTTTTCCCTTTTAATAAATTCAAGTGAAGATTTCAAAAATAAATACCATGCTCCATTATAAAAATGTAAATTAAACATTAATTCTTCAATTCGAAATCATTCACTTGGCTGCCAGAAAATCTGTGGAAGTTATGGTATATTTGAAACAGATTCGAAGTAGCAGTTAAAAATTTCTCACCCCATGTATCTTCGTCCCTTTTTATCTGTTTAGATTGCATTGTATTGGACAAAAATGGAACTATTTCTTTTCTGTAACTGTGTGGGACATTTGAAAAGTACCATTTATACTCAGACACAATGAATATTTTAAGATCACTGATAATGAAAAGATACTAATATCCTAATACTAAATTGCCTGGATAACAGTAGTAGCTTAAACCTAGGCTTAATTTGGTATACCTTCAAAAGAAATATGACACAGAATCAGTACCATTTAAGGTTTCCTAGTAGTAACACTGAGCGACTATAAGACAGAATTTTAAGCTTTGAAAAATTTCAGGAGATCTTCTCCCTCCCCCCAAACCTACCACCCATATTCCAGTCAATTATACTTAAAAATACCAAGACACGTATGAACACAAATACACCACTGAGGGGAGAGAAGAAATTCTTCAAACTTAATCTTTATGAAGGTATTTTCTATATTTATAATTTTTCCACATAATTTAATATTATTGTCTCTTTCCTTATGTTCAGATAAACATTGCTGTCTTTAAAATTCAAGTATAATGTTATACTAGAATTTTTAATGGATTCATGGCTGTGGCAAATTTGTATTATGATGTCTCAGTATATGAGGTCTGCCAGAAAAAGTCCAGCCATTGTTAATATAACAAGAATGTTTTGCATGACATTGATGTAACCTGGCAGCCAAGGAGAGTGGACTGGAATGCACATGCGTGAACAATGACAACTTTAATGTACTAGTCAGTGGGGGCAGTCGATATGATGAGAGCACATGTGCTGTGTGGCTGTGCATTTATTTTTTTCCTTTTTCTTTTGTCTTGTTGTTCAATTACAGTTGTCCCCATTCCCCCCACACTCTCCCATGCCCCTCCCACCCCCACCTTTCACACTGAATCCTACCCCATCACCATTGGCTTTGTCCATAGGTCTTTTATATCTGTTCCTTGACAACCAACTGAGCAAGTAGAGCAATGAATCTGCATTAAATTTTGCATTAAACTTGAACATTCCTCAGCAGAAACTATTTGGATGATTCAGAAGGCCACAGCTACGAGCAACTGGTGATTGGCAGCTTCATCATGACAGCACACTTGCTCATGCATCATGTCTCATGCAGAGTTTTTTTGAGAAACATCAAATCACCCAGGTGACTCAGCACCCCCCCCCCCCGCCCAACCACCCCCAATAGCCCAGATTTGGTGCCCTGTGACTTCTGGCTTTCCCAAAACTAAAATCACCTTAGAACAGAAAAGATTTCAGACTTTTGGTGAGATTCAGGAAAATATGACAGGGAAGCTGATAGCAACTGGGAGAATTGTGTGAGGTCCCAAGGTACCTACTTTGAAGGGGACTGAGGCGTCATTGTCCTATGTACCATGTTTCTTGTGTCTTGTATCTTCTTCAATACATGTCTCTATTTTCCATATTACATGGCTGGATACCTTCTGGAAAGACGTTGTAAACTTCCTTTTTTAAAGGTCAAAGGAAACTTCCTTGAGCCACTAAAGTCAGCCATGGATATATGACTTACTTTGTCCAGTGAAATGTAAGCAGAAGTGCTGCCTCATTTCCATGAATAAACTTTAAGAACCAGAGCAGAGTTAACCATGCTCTCTTTTCCCTCTGCCATGATGACCAGCCATGTTTGATAAGAGCTATTCTGGGCTTTGACGTGAAGAGGATGTGGAGTAGAGTTACAGTAACCCAGGGTGGATATGAAGCATGAGCACTGAACGTGAGTGTTATTACAAGCCACTAATATTTTCAGGTTGTTTGTTACTGCAGTATAATATAATTTACTTAACTGATACAATCCTCCACGAAATACAAGCAGAAAAAAATAGAACACACATGCAAATGAAGAACTAACCAATGCAAAATTAAACGTGATAACTATTCATGAATTTTATATGCTGTATCTCTTTATTTTAGGAAACGCGAGTGCTATTTTTCAGAGGTGCTATGTCACTCCTCACACACTGTAATTCACAATCAACCTCAGATTGCATTCTGCTACTTTGATGCAAATCTAGTATTTTCCCATCTTGTATTTATAGACAAATTTTACCTCTATTTCATATGTCTAGTTTATGTTCACTTTTCCTAATTACTTAATTCTGACCTTCAACCTGCCTCTGTGAATTATAATTTTAGTCCATTATTTCACTTGTTTTATGGCCATATGAATTACCTATCTGATGTTGGTGGTCATCCTGACCCAACTCCAGAGGCCTTGGTTATTGAAAACTTACTTTGTCAGCAGAGGCAAAATACCTTAGAAAATCAGTGTCTATAACTAGTAACTCTATTCTTTGGTTTGTCATCTTATGTAGGTATAAAAATCTAAGCCATAGATATTTGTAAAGATTTAATGATATGATACATGTAAAGCAAATATGATTAATAATAAATACTAAAAGTAAGTAAATTATCATTATTCCTTCTTGTTTTACTAACTCTATTTCCTGCATCTGTCTATTGACACCATATTAATTTCTAGCACTGGGTTTCCCCTTATTACAAATGCACAATGACCATTTTTATTAATAACATATTTGATGTTTCAAAGAAGAAGTCTAATCTTTTGGGATATGCATTTATGGCACAGATAGACTATAAACAACTGACAACTAGTTATAAATTCTAAACTTTAACTAGCTTCCATTATAAATGTGAGGGCTCTGGACTGATAACACTTATCAGTAGTTGAGCCTCCTGATCCACAGTTCTCAATCATTCAGCCTATGGTAAAGAATGGGTAATACACATTTTTTAACAAGCTTCCCCAGATGAATTATAGTGCATGGACCATGCCTTGGGAAACACTGTTCTTGATCACATATATTTCCTTTCCACCTCACACTCATCTCATACTAAACCAGTAAAGTATGAGTACAGCACAATGGTCATCAACTTTGACTCCATACTAGAATCAATGGAGGCATCATTTAAAAAATACTGATGTGCAGCCCCAATTCAGAGAGTCTAACTTAGTGGATCTTGGATGGGGTCCAGAGATCAGTATTTTTAAAAAGCTCTCTACTTGATTTAAGGTAAAGCCAAACTTGAGGAGCAATGAGCAGAAAGTACTGCAAACCAAATCAAAGTACCTGGATCTAAGACCCAGTCATGTTACTTACTGATTTTGTCACTTTCCCTCTCTGAAATTCTGCTTACTCACTTACAAAATTGAGGTTTTGACATTTGGTCTACCCAATTCACCTGATTGTTGTGAAGAACAAATCCAATAACATGTTGTAAAAGTACTTTGCCAACCTCAAAATAATAATATATTCCTGCTTATGAACTTTATATAGCCCCTTTTTGGTAATAATTTTTAATGTCATTAGAAATATGGTTTATCCATATGATATGGTTTGAGGAAGGGGTTACAAAGGTGAACAGAATTGCCCAGAGCACAATATATTTATTCTACAAGGCAGTTCAGAATCCTTTTGGGGGGACAGGCAGGAGAACACTTGTGTAGATAGTTTAAATGGAAAGAAACAGGAAGCCTAGTGAGGTGTTTCACCGGGAGAGGAGGGCTGTAGAAAACTGGGACATTAAAAAGGAAATTAATAGTTATGCTATTAATAACTGCGGAATAAACACTAGGCTATGTTGGAAGCTGCTCTGCCTGGTTTCAGGAGCTGTAAACCCCCCCCCCCCATGGCTAAGGCTGAGTGAG
>PVKM010009933.1:0-24743 GCA_004027735.1 Carollia perspicillata | reverse complement strand
CTGAATCCCCATTCTGTCCATGAGAAGTCTCTGATAATTCCTTGGCTATCTGCCTCCTCTGCCTGATTTGATCCTGAAACAATGACAGAGGGCAGTGCAGCCCTATGCTGGAAAGGGCGGGCTTCCCGGGTGATCAGGCCTGAGAAAGGATATGTAAAATCCTGTGAAGCCTGCTTTGCTAAGAATGCTCTTAGTTAAATGATAAAGATCTGAGCAGGAAATGAGTTTGTTTCCCAAAGTTTCATAGCCTTTTAGCTGGTAGACCCTGACTCAGAAGAAGCCCTAATTGTTCTTTGTATGCTATCTACTGTTTGATCCTTACTGCTTGACAATGATTAATGAGCTGTACCTGCATTCCTGGGTAAATTAAACCCAATAAAAGCTTGTCTAGGCAAGGGTCAGTGCACTCTCCCCTTGAGAGAGTTGCCAGGCCACTCCGAGGCGCTCCCCCCTTGAGGGACTAGCCATGCCATCCCTTTTCCTCCACAGGACTCAGTAGTCTGTGTGAATTTGTCTCACGTCTCATCCATGACACCACGGACACAGCGGGCCACTGCACATGTCAAGGCTAGGCATTTCAAAAGCCATTTAAAAACTTTGCACTTAAATAGGAGCAAGACACATAAGAAAATATTTACAGAGTAAGAACTAAAAAGGTACCCAACCAGACCTTTTGATTCCCCCCCTTAGGTACTTTTATAATGCCTACTCTGGTATTGTATAGTCCCATATCATAATATTCTAAATTTCTTTATGTCTCAGGATTCCAATTTGGTAGCAGGTCAAAATTGGAAATTTTAAGCTATATAAAAAAGTATTTAAATGATACTCAGAAATGAAAACAAGGATTTATTTGGGGAGGATGGAAAGCAGATTGGACAGTAATGGGGACCTTTTCTAATTCCAAAATCAGCCCCCCTCTCCTGTGAGCCTCTGGTCTTGTCTACAGTAATTTTCCTCTCCCAATAATTTCAAGAATTAATAGAGGGAATATGAAGAAGCAGCATTAAAGTTTAAATGACTAATTTTGTATTTGTTATACCTGGATTTCATCAACTTTGAAAAACTAGTATTTTATGTTTACTTCTCTCACAGGTTTTCATCAGCATCAGAGTGAGTTACAGTAGCTACATTTAATATCTGTTGATTTTCATGTCTGCTTCTGCATTCAATTAGTTAAACTATATTGTTAGGTTCAAGTATAGGAAGAAAATATGGTTTCCCACTGATGCACTGTTCAAAAAATATTTTAAGAGCTTTTTCAGATAATTATGTATATTTTTCTTTATAATACTATGCCAAAACTTGAGAAGTAGAAGTTTATTTAATGTTAGTTACAGTGTAGAATCATATACCTTTATCCTCTGTTATATTACATTCTGTTGGCCTAAAAAATAAATTTGGTAACATTTTTGGGGTGAAATTTTAAGGGGATAATGAATCATTTCCTTTTTTCAATAAACTTATTTTCTGAACAGTAGAGACACAGAGGTACATGAAGCAGATACCTGCCTTCACCAAGTCTCCCACAGCACACATATCCTTAAATGGATTGGCATTACTTTTGGCTCAATTTCCTAAAAAAGAATAATCAAAATACACTACAAATGGTAGCATATCTGGGACTCTCTTCTGAAGTTTATTTTATCACCATAACAGTTAAGAAACACCTAACCCATCTTTTTACATCTGTTTCCAGATGTAATATAGCAGTAATGGTAAAAGTTCTACCTTTTTAGGGTCTTTGTGAGAAAATTTTAAAAGCTTCTTGAAAGGTGAACTGCATAGTAAGACAGTAAGACAAAAATACAGTAATTCAGAGTAGAAAATAATGACAGTACATTACATAAATAAACAATAAAACTTTGAGAACAGGATGTGGTACAATTGTAAAGATGAGCATGTGCATACTATATAATCCAGCAATTATGCTCCCATGTACCTCTATATACTTAAATGTAGGTATATATCCAAATGTCTGTGGTCAGGAGAATGGATAAACACATACACATACTGAAGCACATACAATTAAGTATTATATGAAGTTAAAGTAGGGTGGTGAACACAAAACACAATACACAAACGATGCATTATAGAATGATACACCTGAAACCTCTATGCTTTTTAACCAATGTCACCCCAATAAATTCAACAAAAAAGAAAGTGAATGAAGTACAGTAACTGAACAAAGCATGGATGAATTCAGAAACACAATATCAAATGAAAAAAGTAATATGCAGAGTGATATTATTTATATAAAGTTTGAGGACAATACAATTAAATGAGCTGTTTAGAAAAGTATATGAAACTATTTTAAGAAAAAGATGAAATAAACTCCTTACAAAGAGGCAGGATGATGAGATGGGTGACATGCCCAACTTTAAAACAATATTGGTAATGTTCCAGTTATTAAATCAGATGGCAGATTCATGACTATAATCATGTTTTAGAACATGTATTCTATTGTGTATACATATATATATAAAATATTAAATTTTGAAATGTAATGTACTGAAGAAAACAGATATCTGAGCAATAGTATCCTGACATTTGCTAGATAAAGATTTTTTCACTTTATTTTTTTTATTGTTGTTCAAGTATAGTTGTCTCCATTTTCACCCTACCACAGCCCCCCGCCCTACCCAACCCTGCCTCCCACCCTTGATCCTTCCTCCCTTTGGCTTTATCCACGTGTCCTTTATACATGTTCCTTGATGGACCTTCCTCTATTTTCCCCCATTATCCCTTTCCCTCCTCCCTTCTGGTTACTGTCTGTTCATTCTTGATTAGTACTGTATAGTATGCCACACATCTAGTTCTTCTGTTACCAATGGTGATATTATCTACATCTTTAAAAGTGTTTTGGCAGGAGGCTCAGGAAACATGCAAAATAGTCTAGGTTTGTAAAAGAATAAACCTGTGAAAACAATCTATTTCAGCATTTTTGTATAATATACAGTAAACTTTTAAGTTTTTGTTCACCACTCATGCCAGTGACAGAAAGCTGGAAAAATAGTAAATTATATGTCTCAATGTTCTAAAGAGTGCTTACCTAAAATCTTAATTAGCATGTAATAATTCCATAGTAGCTACTAATATCATTTTATTTTTTATACCAATAATGAGAATTTCTGTGTGTGTATGGGTTGATATCTATTCTTATTATAATGCTACATTCTAGGGCTTTGGAGAAATTTAGGCATACACATATAATCTCAACTTTGCTAATTCTATACATTTTTAGTTTTACATTTGTCTTTAGAAAAATAGTGTTCATGTTATCTGGGTACTATGTCTAGTAGTTCATATATAACTTCTGATTTACCATATTAAAATTATATAGAAAAGTTTCAAAAGATCTTGGTTTTGCTTCTTCATGATCAACCTAAAGCAGCTGAAGAAACAAAGGATTAAGTATCTGAATTACACATATATTGTTTGTTTAAATATAAAGGAAATAAAGAGAATCACCTTTCGTATTGCTTTCAACACATATGCTAAATAATATAATTCATATTGTTTAACAATTACATCTAAAGCTTGCCCTGGTTTTTGGTCTGAAATGCCCCAGTTTCAATCCCAAGAGTCCAGTCCAGTTTTCAGGTCACCTATAATGTCTGATTCAGGGAGTTTGCTTAGACACTAACTCTCAGAATTTAGAAAAAATAGTATTTAATATTGTTCTACAGATGAATGAGAGACTATCTTGTCTGGGCTTCTGTATGTTTTAATACTGCCTGAACCATGAATATATGTTCAGCTAACCCCAGTATAATTTATAGCTACACTTTAGAACTTTACATGAATTTAACTACCACTTGAATCTTAATATCCCTTTTACAACATATATTCTGTATTAGTAAATATTATGCACTGGTCTTTTACCTTTAAACATTTTGAGTTTTCCATTTTCAAATCTAGGTTATTTGCATATGTAAATGGGGATGGCAAGTTCACAGGTAATCAAAATTAATTTCTGCATTACATTTGAACATGGATGTTTAAAAGTATCTTCCAAAATATACAGCATAGTAATGAGCTTGCATTAAAATCTAAAGAATACCCGAAATTCAATAAAATATATTTTTTTAAAAAATCAGTAAATAGGTCATTCTTCATTGCCACTAACTACAAAAATTAAGAGGAGCATCACTCCTTTAAAATTTTTGTGGAGTAAAAACCTAGCTGAGTTTAGTTTCCAAAGACATTTTTGTCATATAGGGTAACTAGAATTGCCATTTATTAAGCACCCACTAAATGCCAGGATATCAGCTAGATCAATTACAATATTCACAGCAACCCTACAATAATCAAACAAAGTAGTGATCCACTTTTCCTGATAAAGAGTATTACAGATAAATAATTTGTCTATGTTTATAGATTGTCAAAAATCAGAGCCAGGGACAGTATCCAGAGGGGAGAGGGGAGGGAATTTCAGGGAAAAAGGGAGGGGATTATAGGAACAAGTATAAAGGACACATGGACAAAAGCTAAGGGGGGTGGAAAGGGGAGGGAGGGGGGAGCACTGGGGGGTGGTCTGGGATGGGAGTAAAAGACAGAAAACTGTACTGAAAAACAATTAAAATAAAAAAAAATCAGAGCCAGGAAGATGAATTCGAATCTACTTGATGTCAAAGTCTACCCTATTTTGCCTTAAAATTAAGAGTAAATGATATAAAATTTCAACTAAGAATATTAAGAAGGTACTATTCATATAGAAGAAGTATAATAAAGTAAAATATAATAGCTATTGTCAATACAATTATAGGCCAAATTTCCTTGTTAAATCCTTAATGAAACTTTAAACATCACTTTTAAGCTACCCATGTTTATAAAATTCTGTAATCTTTTTAATTTTAATTTTATAACATCTACAAATATGCTCTCTAAGAAGGTATAACACAAATGCCAATTCAATAAGTCCTAGAAAAGCTCTTATTTTCTCTCTGGTATTTACTTTGAGTAAATAACCATCTGGTTAAGATAGAACAGGTTAGATTATATTCAAGGAGAAATACATTTTTAAAAAGGGCTATACACTAAGAATGTTCATTTATATTTTTATTTAAAAAGCATATTTATAGTATAGTTCATAAATTCTTTGTTTATTTATTTGTATTTAAAATGGGATAAAGGTAACAAAAATGAAAGCATACATATAATTTAGAGGACACTGTCTACCAAAAATAAACATTTCCAGTATTGATCTTTGAAGAATATTTTTTAGAATAAAAATTTTCTAAATTTTTAAATTTTTATTTTTTTAAAATTTTCTAGAATAAAGATTTAAAAAAGAAACAAAATATATGTAATGTGTAAATATGGCACAAAATCAAACAAATTAACAGTGAAAATGCCAGAATAACAACTTAATGACATTTACTTTAGGAAAGATGAAAGTGGTACCAGTAGTTTCTGGTGCTTAGGTTTCAATGAGTGTAACTATTCTTCTTTATAGTTTATATTTTTTAAAATTAATGAGAATTATTGTTTTATAATAGTTTTTTTATTTTTTAATCTTTTAAAATTTTTTATTTTAGTTGTTGTTCAAGTACAGTTTTCTGTCTTTTACTCCCATCCCAGCCCACCCCCCCAGTGCTCCCCACCTCCCTCCCATTTCCACCCCCCTTAGTTTTTGTCCATGTGTCCTTTATATTTGTTCCTGTGACTATAGTTTTTAAAGGATAAAAACTTAATTTGAATTGTGCCATAAAAATTTTAATTACTGTGGCATAATACTAAATGAAAAAGACCAAACTTAAAAGATATATGTATATGTACATGAAAGTGGATGAAATAAAATAGGCAAAATGATATTAGGGGTTTTCCTTGGGTCAAAGGATTACAAGCAAGGTTCTTTTTTCTTTGCATTCTCTAAATTTTTCTATAAAGCAGATTTTATTACTTTTATGAGTTAACAGTAGAAAAAATTAGAGGAGTAAAAAATGGGCTACATACAAATCTTTATACTGATGCATACAATAAGCCAGAACCATAAAAGCTTCCTTTTAACATCTAAATGAACTTCCAGTTCTTGGTGGTGATTCTCTAAGTTAAGATTTTTTCCAACAGTAATGATATTTCTTCAAATTATAAAGGACATATGGATAATAACAAGGGGGATAGAAATGGGGAGGGAGACAGGGAGGGCTAGGGTGGTGGGGAGGGGTGGGGGTAAAGGCAGAAAACTACTTGAGCAACAATAAAAAAAATTAAAAAATAAAATAAATAAATAAAATTAGATGTTGGGCAAAGTGTTCACTATGCACTAGGCAAAAATTACACTCAGCATAGATTGGTGTTTTAAGAAAGGTCTTTAGAATTTCTTTTTTCTTTGCACTTTCTCCTCAAAGGTTATTTTACAAAAATCTTATTGGAAAAGACTAGGGTCCTTTTCTCCCCCCCCTCAACTTTATTCTGGGAATGGTAATGGAAAGCAATATATTTTCAACACTATTCGGAAAATAGTGATACTCCAGCACATGGGAAAAAATGGATCTAAAAAGGTTGAAAAATGAGCAAGCCCATAGGAAAACAGAAAGACATTTTAATTCACACAATTTAAAGGGGACCATTTCAAGTAAAATATATTGTCAGAACTTGAGTTTTGAAGGAAGTTTTCACTCTGTATTTAACATGTCAAAATCTGATTCTCTATTTCTCACCAATTTTATAAATAATATTTTCTCATTTTTCACTTCACACTTGCAAATCACTGTAATACATCAAATTTTGTTCTCTAATAATATATAGAATTATTTGCTCATAGATGGAAGAAGGAGTTACATGGTTTGCTCAAGGTGAAATAATCATGAAGCATGAAGGCTAAGCCTCAAGTCTCTCAATACTATGTTCTCACAATCTCCCTTGCCCCAAATGTTCTAAGTTTCACTAAAGCTTTTATCTTGCAAATTTATACTTTTGTGCCCATTTCTTACCTGGTCCCCATCTAAGTAAATACTTTTGTGTTTGAAGTGGAAAATATAAAAATGGTACACTAGGAATAATTTTAGGTTAAGCTGGTAACCATTAGGGCAGGCATCATGGCAAATAATTCAATGCTGACAAGAAATGCGTGGGTACCTGTCTCATTTTTCTGATTCAGTTGCTGACAGTGCTCTAAATGAAGCTTCAGTTCTTTATGAGAATTCTTTCCACTTAAGATTTTAAAATTAATTTGTTTTTTTCTCAAATGTATTATTATACCCAATCTTATGTGTGGAGGAAAAGTGTTGGGTGGGGACATCTCTTTAAAAGACTTCAAATATAACTATCTAAACCCATCAGAATTGGAAATAAGTAAAACAGAGTAGATTAAATAAATTCCTCCAAATGGAGCTTGTTACAAGGAATTTACATTATCTTTCCCCTCAATCATTAGCATTACTTTAAATATAAGTAGCCAATATCGAGAAGCACTTCCAACTTACTTTGTAGTACCAACTCTTTGAGTTAAGATTGGAAAAAATGCTATTTGTGACAGTTTATTTTTAGATATTGATCATCTCATCTTGCTGCAAAGGGAATAAAAATAATTAAAGTTAAGTGAAGAATAATTTGAAGTACAGCATATTTCAAAGCATAACCATCATCATAACTGCTCAGATGAGATTTCTTAAAAGCCTGGTAATAAAAGCATGCCCTAGATATTTTTTTAATCTACTCTTTGTTAATTCAAACTGGCCTCTTTTACTGTTAGCTAAGCTTAATTCTCATCTTCAGATATTGCATAAAATTCCAAGTGAACGCAGTGATTAGTGTGTATATAGTGTCTGAATGAGAGACCATTAGATGGGCACTGTTTGTAAACTATGTAATTTACTTTAAACTATAATAAGTATTTGTCTATGCTGTACTCTTTCATCAAAGTAATATTTTTTCAATATACATTGCATTATTTTCTTGTTTTTCTGATAACTCAAATTCATTTAAAAAATTTGGAAAATACAGAAAAGTAGAGTCTAAACAAAAAAAAAAGTCACCCACAGTTCATTATCAAGAAAGAAACACAACTATTTTATTTCATTATTTTATCTATCATCTTCATTTCTATATATTTTTGTGTTAAAAATTTTAATAGACTTTATTTTTAGCCCTGACCAGTGTGGCTCAGTTGGTTGGTGTGTCATTCTACAAAGCGAATGGTCGCCAGTTTGATTCCTGGTTAGGGCGCATGTCCGGGTTGTGGATTCATCCCCCTGGTTGAGGTGCATACAAGAGGCAACTGATTCATGTTTCTCCCTTACATCAATGTTTCTATCACTCTCTTTCTCCCTTCCTTCCCCTCTCTCTAAGAATAAATAAAATCTTAACAATTAATAGTCTTTATTTTTTAGAGAACTTTTAGGTTCACAAAAAATTGAGAAGGTATGGAAATTTCCCATGTACCCTCTTCCCCCACACATGCATATCCTCTTTCCTATTGATAGATAACAACAGACCATACAGCTCAGAAAAACTCTGTACCAAAGACAGGACACTATATGAGTAGAAAAACAATAGATTATTTAAGAGATGATTTACAAACATTAATATATCATGCCTATATTAAAGTTTCCTCTAAAAGGTGTTTTGTTAGCAATATATATTTGTATAGTGTTTTAGAAGTTTTGTTCACTTCATTCTACCATTGGAAAATGGTTATGAAGATCAAAACTCCCATTTTAACTAATGAACAAACTTGAGATGTAAAGTAATGGGTATCTCTAGATATCTCTGGTGTTCTTACATGAACAGCAAAGACAGAATTGTAGCTTTTACATAGGAGATGAAAGAAAAATAAATAACAATTCAATTATTTAATTCCAAATTTTTCTTGGAAGAGTACAAACAACAGGTGCTAACCACAGGGGATAATTAGGGCTCAGGTCAACATATTTTAAGAAGTATGTAATGAGAACCAACTACATATGAAAATTAACAAGACACTGTTCCTATCTTCAAGGAGTTTACAATCTAAGGGAAGTCAGATCAATATTATTCACTGCAGAATACAACTGTCATAGATGAGATGTGAAATGCTATGTAAAGTAAGTTTAAGGGATTTCTACCTCAGCCCACACAACAAAGAATTATAGCTAATAAGTCAACAACAAGAACAAAATATAATTATAAAAATAATGGAAAAGTATGGATAAAAAAGGAAAGAAGAAAGAACAAATAACTGATTATATTAAATACAAATGGTCAAAGTAGGGGGAAGGTACAAACAGTTGTTTGTGTAAAAGTTTCATAAACGAGGTAGCATTTCCTAGAGGCCTTAAACATGGGGCATAATTTTAACAGGTAAGGATAAAAAGATATATGGGGCATGTTCTGAGGAGACCTCACAATATAAAAAGATGAAAATGAAAAATCTATTTTATGAACAGTAAGTCACTGACATGAACTAGAGTACAACTAAGATACATGGGAGTACTGAAACATAAAACTGAAATTATGTTAGGACTATATTTTTGAGCCCTTTGACTTTCAAAGGGAGAAGTTTGCAATCAAAAAGGAAATTAGTGGAAGATTGCTAAAAGTGACAAAATTGGAGCAGGGCTTTGAAATGACTAGTCTGAAAGTGATTGATGTTATACTTATAAGTAGATCAAATCAAGATGCCATAAATATATTATTTTTAAAGATTTTACTTATCTATTTTTAGAGAGAGGTGAAGGGAAGGAGAAAGGGGGGGGGAGAAACATGGATTAGTTGCCTCTTGCACACCCCCAACCAGGAACCTGGCTCACAACCCAGGCATATGCCCTGACCCAGAATCAAACCAGTAACCTTTCAATTTGCAGTACAACACCCAACTCACTGAGCCACAGCAATCTGGGCAAAGATTCTTTACTAAGAGAAACTTCATTTAATATATCCTTTAAGGTATGACAGAAAAGACCTAAAGTAGATGAATTAAGATATCAAGTCAGGCAGAATTTGGGATGGGTTAAGCAAAGCAAGACAAGAACCAAGCACACCCATGTACAGAGGTTTTTGTTTGAAGCATCTTAGAGGTGACATGTGAAACAGGAAACATTATGGGAAAATGAGAATGAAGTAGAAGAAACTGCAATAAATATTATGAGCTACTAAATGAAGAAAAAAAAAAAAACGGAAACAGGTAGTGTTAGAGCAAATGCCCTAAGAAGGGTAAGATATCCTCTTCAAAATGGAGTATGCAGTGGGTGGAGGATATTGGAGTATTTCAATTATCTGGACTAATTTTATGTTTGGTCAAGACAGAATGTACTTAAAAGTTCAACCTATAAAAGCATCTCTTTTCTATTTTATCTAATGTTTCCTGATCTGTAAATAGAGAAACTTAAACTCATTATGTCTTGAAGTAAGATTCCTAAAGAGAATGTTGAGTCAAATAATATAGCTGTTAAAAAGTGCTGTTGAGAGCACACACAGAACTATGGAGCAACATCAGAATGGCATGTGTTTTCTATGACGTACTTGTCAATAGATGCTCATACATTCTGGAAACAAAAACGGAATCACTTGTTACTTATATGTTAGGTTTTTTAAATAGTGGAATGGGTGTTTTAGTCATATCTGATACAAGTGGCATGTCTACCACTATACATTTCTCTGCAGGAAATCTTAATTCACTGAAAATCATTTTGGCTATTCTCAATGTAACATCTGAAGGTGAGAGTGACAAAAGTTTGTTCAGGAGCTCTTGAGTTCTAAACATGGAAAACTCCATTTCTCTCTTTTTAAAAACTTTTTAATTGAATTTATTGGGGTGACATTGGTTGTTAACTCTGTTTCTGATCTCATTCTATACATAAAAGGTAAAAGAAAAGTAACTTTTCCTCAAAATCACTTTGTTTAACCTATCTTGATATGGGAAAATATTAGGTATGTATGAATTAAATGAAAATGAATACAACTGAGTACTCTCCTTCAAGATCTTTAAGAAATATTATCATAGCTGCCATTTAGAATTGCAGTCTTGGTTTATAAGGTAACCAAGAGTTGGCCAGTTATTCAAAAGTAAACCTTAAACTGGCTATCCAGATCCAGATGTTTGGAAGAGACACAAGAAAAACACCTGCTTTCTGTCATGATTATTCTTGGAAATGAAGTTATTTTGTAAGTTTAACATGAGATGGATTGCATTCTCATGGAACTGACAATAAGTATGAGCTTCTCAGGTATGAAAAGTTGAGAAAATAAAAAAACAAAATATACTGAAGCATTTAAATCTATATTAATAAAATTTCTTATTTGTTTGAGAAAATACAGGCAATACAAGAAACTCTTAATTATCACTGTTGATAAAAGATAGTGAGTAGAAGGATAAATTAAATCATTAATTCCCCAATAATCTTTGTATTATCACACTTAATTCTCTGCTTTTCCTGTTTCGGTATCATTGGATGGGTTAACAAATAATGGCACCCTGACAGCAGCAGCAAGAGACTGACGTCAGTCTGACACAGAGTGGTGGCTGCAGGTCTCAAATCTCTCAGATGTGGTTTTTTTTGTTATTAGATTTAAATAAATGTTTGTAGGACAGTACTAGCTGATTAACCTCTCTACCATTTCTCCATATCTTATGCCAAGCTTGGTACATTTTTATATTAGACATTCCACTCCTGAAGGCATTTGGTTTGGGGATCCCTGACTTAAAAAATATTCAAAGTAAAAAAAATCAGGTAGTGTAAGAGGTTCATGCAAGTGTTTAAGGCTGTTGTATACATTTGTTTGTATGTTTACCTATATAAGTGAAACTAATAACTGTACTAATAAGGAAATAATAGTGTCTCAGAGGAAAAGTCTCAGATTGTTACCCAAATGGGGTAATTCAGAGGGAGATCCAAGATGGCTGCAGAGGAGCTGGAAGCTCTGTCCACTTGCTCCCAGACCTGGGACTAGTCTTGCAGCCAAACCGCAGAACAATCAACTTGAAAATCCAGTGGAGAGTGAGTGAGAGTGTGTGTGCATGAATGGTTATGTGGATGAGAGTGTGGACAGTGTGTGAGTGAGCAAGAGCCTGCCCACATGCAGGGCACCTGGTGGTGGGCAGCCTGGGCTCTGCAAGTGGAGCAACTGCTGAGACTACTATCCAACCTGGCACTTTTGACTGTGCAGATTCAGGGTGGCTGAGAATTAGCTCAGGAGCTGCGAGCTCCAGGGGTGGAGAGATGGCTGGGGAAATGCTGGCTCCAGAAACAGCACTGTGGGAGCAGGTCCACCCAAGGCTGAAAAGCTTTGGAGGGAGAGGGGACAGCAGCCCTCCACTGCCCCATGTTATAGTATCACTGCAGGACTCTTCCCAATGTCATCCATTGAAAGATCCAGAGAGAAAACTATATCTAAAACTTTTGGAGACTCTGATGGGTGGTGGCCAACCCTCACCAAGAGAGACTCTGATTTTGGGGAGGGGCAGTGCATGGAGAACAGGCCCCATAGGTGTTGGTGCTATAGCATGGGGGCTACACAGAAACTCTTTTAAAAGAGGAGCTGAGGTGAGACTCGGCAGGGACTCAGTGCTCGTGTATACATGTGCATGTGTGCATATGCACCGTGGCTCTGCTCACAAAGAACTCAGAGAGATAGAGTCACACTGAAGAGATTGTAGGACTCAACCCAGCATGACTGGCAAGCAGGAGACTTCAGAGTGGAGAAATCAGGCCTGAGGCTTCTGCAAGAGAGCAGCAGGCTAGGGACTGGATGGCCAGGAACTGAATGCCTGAGATTTGCTGCAGCCACTCAGATCCCCTCAAAGACAGATGAGCCCAACCCCTACCTGCAGGCTGCAGGATTATAGGCTCTGCAGATCAGTTAAACCAGGTTCAGTAACCTCCTGCTACGTACATTTCCACAGGGGAAAGGAGAAAAAGCTCTGAAAGGGTCCTTTACCAGACACTATGAGCTACACTGTTCCTTGGGCTCTGATCCATTAAATCCTGCAGAGCAAAGAGATTAGAGACAGGTGCAACAAGCGGGGTACAGGGCCCTGCTCAGCCTCAGCATCTAGATAGAGTTGCTGTCAGCACCAAGCAGGAAAGAGCTGTCCCTTTTACACAAATTGGCCCCTCACAGGAAATGGACAGCTAATTCACCAGAAACCATACTTTATCAGAAAGAATCTGGAACAGACCAAGATGCATGGTGAGAGGACAATGAGAACACTCTCACCATCTTCCCTGAAGACTGATGGGGGTGACCCAGGGTTTTCACCCTCCTGATTGCACCTGAGGCCTGCTCTGGAGGCAGGTGAAGAAGGCACTGGCAATCCTCTCAGGTCATTAAATAAACCACTCCTGGGCCCTGGGCTGATGGAAAGCTGGCAGGGCAGAGGAAGAGAACCATTCAAATCTGACGGATACAGCTACAGATTGCTTGTAGTCTCGAACAGGCTGCCTAGGGCTAGACTAGGACACCATCTGACATTACCAGGGGTGGATCCAGAAAGAGAAGACAGTGGCAAGCACTAGACTCTACTGAGATGAATTCCATTGTGGTCTTCTCCATGATTTGGACTATTTGCTCTCCTGCATAGCTTTGTAACACTAATTTCTTTTCCTTCAAGTTTGTGTCTATTATGTCACTAGTTTTTATATTTCAGTTTATTTCAAATCTCACATTTTGCTCTTCCCTTATCTTACTCCATTCTACCTTCTTCCTTTCTCTTCATATTTTTGTGTTAAATTTTATTTTTTTCTCTTGCTACAACTGGATTCTATTCAACATTCTTAGTATACCCCTGCCAGCTTTTCAAAATCATTTTTCTTGTTATTAGTCATCTCACAATCTTTATCCTGTTCTTAAAATACCCTTATTCTCTGTCCACCTTTATCATCTTTGCTCATTGGTTGTGGATATTGTTGTTGTTGCATTTCTTCAATTTTATTTCTAGATCTTCACTGTTTTTGTATTTCAAATTTTACTGTTCCCCTCTCCTACTCCATTTTGCTTTACTCATGCCCTGTTTTTTGTTTTAAATTTTCCATATCTTAGCCTGGTTTTCATTCCTCACTCTTAGTATTTCTTCTCCCTCTATCCTCTCAAAATCACTTTTCTTTCCTCTAGATATATATCTCTTAAGCTTTTCTTTCTTTCTTGTTTCCCTCTTATTCCCATCCCACTTATATCAATTTCTGATCATTTGTTGTTGATATTGCGTGGTGGATCTTTTCCTCCAATTTGGTTCATATTTTTCTCACTATATATTTTTAAATTTTTGTTTAAACCCAATACTATATGCTCCCTTTCACTTACTCCATTCTGCCTTTTTCCTTCCCTTTATTTATTTATGATCTAAATTTTGTTTTCTTTCTTTCTTTGCCTTGTTTCTATTCTCTACTCTTAGTATTTCTCCTCCCTCTACCCTGTCAAAATCATTTTTCTTTCAGCTAGTCATCTCATGTTCTATTTTCCTTTTTTGTAATAGTTGTAATCTCTTTATACCTTTATTAATATTTGTTCATTTGCTGTTTATAGTATGGTAGTGGGTGGGGGTTATTTTTGCAGGTGTGGGTTTATTTCCTGAGTTGTTAGGTTTGTTCTGGCAGCACCTGTGCAACAGCATAGAAGACATGGTGGGTGGAATGATTCTCAATCAGCCAGCCAGAGGGAAGGACCCACAAAAGAATGACCCAACAATAACCAAAACCCAATTACAACCAGAGAGCCCACAAAAACAGCAGAAAGGGCATCCCATGAGCATCAATCTCAGATCAAGGAGACTACACCACTGTGTCCCACAAGTCTCCTACCACAGAAGGTCACACCAAGAAGACAGAGAGTCAAAGCAGAGCAATCTAATATGCAGAAACAAACAAGAAAAGTCATATAAAATGGGGATAAAAAGAAACAACCCATAATCAAAAGGAAGAGAGGTATCCCCCAAAAGAGTGCTAAATGAAATTGAGGCAAGCAAACTATCAGACACTGAGTTCAAAATAATGGTTATAAGGATGCTCCAGAAGCTCAGTGAGAACTACAGGGAGCTCCTTGCAAGCTATAAGGAACTTACTGTGAACTACATGACATGAAAAAGGACACAGAAACTATCAATAAGAGCCAGGAGGAAATGAAGAATACAATATCTGAAATGAAGAATACATTAGGAGTTAAAAGCAGCCTAGATGAAGCAGAGGATCAAGTCAGTGAATTAGAAGACAGAAAAAAATTCCTAGACAGAGCAAAAAAGTGAAAAAAGACTCAAAAGAATGAAGAGGGTTTAAGGGAGCTGCAGAACAACATGAAACATAATAATACTTGTATACCAGGGATACTAGAAGAAAAGGAGCATGGGATAGAAAACCTGTTTGAAAAAGTAATAACAGAAAACTTCCCTAACTTGATGAGATAAAAAGTCATGCAAGTCCAGGAATCACAGAGGGTTCCAATCAAGAAGAACCCAAAGAGGCCCACTCCAAGACCTATTATAATTAAAATGGCAAAATTCAAAGACAAAGACAGAATCTTAAAGGCAGCAAGGGAGAAAGAGCTGGTAACATACAGGGGAGCTCCTATAAGGCCATCAGTTGATTACTCAACAAGAAACACTACAAGCCAGAAGGGAATGTCAAGAAGTATTCCAAGTAATGAAGAGCAAAGGCCTGCAACTAAGACTAGTCTACTCAGCAAAGCTCTCATTAAAAGTTGAAGGCAAAGTAAGGAACTTTCCAGACAAAAGAATGCTTAAAGTATACATGTCCACCAAACCAGCAATGCAAGAGATTCTAAAGGGACTGCTTTAAGACAATGAAGTAAAAGAGTGAGAGAGAGAGGAACACAGGTACAAAGGGGAAAATGGCAATAGTAAGTACCTATGAATAATAAACTCATACTCAACATAATACTCAATGGGCAGAAAGTAAAAGCTTTTCCCTTAAGATCTGGAACAAGACAAGGGTGTCTGCTTTTACCACTTTTATTCAACATAGTACTAGAAGTTCTAGCTACAGCAATCAGACAAGAAGAAGACAAAAAAGGCATTTGAATAGGAAATAAGGAAGTAAAATTCTCATTATTTGCAGATGACATGATAGTATACACAGAAAACACTATAAGCTCCACCAAAAACTATTTGATGTAATAAGTGAATTTGGCAAAATAGCTGGATATAAAGTCAATATGCAGAAATTGAAGACATTTTTGTATACCAACAATGAAGTATCAGAAACAGAAACTAGGAAAAATCCCATTTATTCTAACAACAAGAACAATAAAGTACCTAACAACAAACTTAACCAAGGAGGTAAAAGACCTGTAGGTGGAAAACTACAGAACACTGATGAAAGAAATTAAGCAAGATACAAATAAATGGGACTATATACTGTTTCATGGGTTTGAAGAATTAACCTCATCATAATGCCCATACTACCTAAAGCAATCTATAGATCCAGTGCAATTCTTATTAAAATACCATTGGAATATTTCACAGATCTACAACAAATATTTCAAAAACTCATATGGAACCAAAAATGACCCCGAATAGTCTCATCAATCTTGAGAAAGAAGGACAAAGTTGGAGGGATCACAATACCTGACATCAAACTATATTACAAGGCCACTATAATCAAAGCAGTCTGATACTGGCGTAAGAAGTGACGTATAGATCAATGGAACAGAATAGAGAGCCCAGACATAAACTCAAGTCTCTATGGTCCATTAATATTTGACAAAGTGGGCAGGAGCATAAAATGGAGTAAAAATAGCCTGTTCAATAAATGGTGTTGGGAGATCTGGACAGGTATAATAAAAAAAAAAGAAAAGAAAGAGAGAGAAGAGAAGAGAAGAGAAGAGAAGAGAAGAGAAGAGAAGAGAAGAGAAGAGAAGAGAAAAAAAGAGAAGGAAAGGAAAGGAAAGGAAAGGAAAGGAAAGGAAAGGAAAAGGAAAGGAAAAGGAAAGGAAAAGGAAAGGAAAAGGAAAGGAAAAGGAAAGGAAAAGGAAAGGAAAAGGAAAAGGAAAGGAAAAGGAAAGGAAAAGGAAAGGAAAAGGAAAGGAAAAGGAAAGGAAAAGGAAAGGAAAAGGAAAGGAAAAGGAAAGGAAAGGAAAGGAAAGGAAAGGAACTAGACCACCAACTTACACCACACACCAGAATAAATTCAAGATGGAGAAAAGACATAAATAGAAGCCATGACACTATAAAAGTCCCACAGGAAAACACAGGCAGTAAAATTTCAGATATACTACACAGCAATATTTTCACTGATATATCTCCTAGGGCAAGGGAAATAGAGGAAAAAATAAATAAATGGGACTATATCAAATTAAAAAGCTTCCACATGGGTAAAGAAAACATCATCATAATTAAAGGGGATCCAACCATATGGGGAAACATATTTGCCTATGATGATATCTTAGACAAAGGCTTGATCTCCCAAATATATAATGAACTTATATAACTCTGCACCAGAAGACAACCAATCCAATTAAAAAATGGGGAAAGGACTTGAGCAGACACTTCTCCAAAGAGGACATACAGAGGGTCCTCAGACATATGAATACATGCTCAACATCACGAGCCATCAAAGAGATGCAAATTAAAACCACAATGAGATATTACATCACACCAGTCGGAATGGCCGTCATAAACAAATCAATAAACAACAAGTGCTGATGTGGATGTGGAGAAGGGGAACCCGAGTGCACTGTAGGTGGGAATGCAGACTGTTGCAGCCACTGTGGAAATCAGTATAGAATTTCCTCGACAAAATAAAAATGGAACTGCCTTTTGATCCAGTGATTTCACTGCTGGGATTATACCCTAAGAATCCTGAAACACCAATTCAATAGAACCTAGGTACCCCTATATTCATAGCAGCATTACTTACTATTATTTAGTCAAGTGCTGGGAACAGCCTAAGTGCCCAACCGTAAATCAGTGGGTAGAATAACTGTTCACATTGTGTACATTTAGACAATGGAATATGCAGCAGAAAGAAAGAAGGAACTCCTACCTTTTGTGACAGCATGGATGGATCTGCAGAATATTATGCTAAGCGAAATAAGCCAGGCAGTGAAAGATAAATACCATATGATATCACTACAAGAGGAATGTAATGAACAAAACAAACAAATGAGCAAAATAGAACCAGTCATGGAAACATGGAACAGACTGACAGTGACCAGAGGGGAGAGGGGAGAGGGATAATGGCAGAAAGAAGGGGAAGGGATTCGTCAAGGAACATGTATGAATAACCCATAGACATGGACAACAGGGTGGGGATTGACTGTGGGAATGGTGGGGAGGTGGCTGGAGCAATGGAGAACAATGGGGAGAAAATTGGGACAACTGTAGTAGAACAACAATGAAATACTAAAAAAAAAATAAAATTACCTTGAATTTTGAAAAAATCAAATGAGGCAATTTAATTTTATGAAAGGCATTATAGTCAACCCCATTGAAAGTGTGAAGCTAACGGATTTATGATCTTATAATGATGCTTCTAGAAGTTCAGTTTAATTTCACACCTTCCAATTAATACAATCTTTGTTTAGTGGGGTATATGAATAATTTCCCAATGAATTATTACATATTTGGTTTCTTTAGAACCATTTGTCTTTTACTGAGAAACTCCCAAACCAGTATCTTAAAACTCTTGGTAAATAGGAATACTTATCACTGATTGAATATGAAAGAGCTAATAAATTAACAGAAGGAAAGTTTGTCTATTAATACCTGTTGCACGATTGTTGTCAATTCCAAGCAGAGCTGTATGACATTATTCCTTGTAACTGAATAGTCTGTGACAGCAGCAAATGGTGACCTATAAAGCAAAAACAAAAACTGCGATTAATAGCAACAATTTTTGATATGTTCTAAAAAGTACAATAACTTAAAGTAAGATTTTTAATAATATGAAATAAATTATTTATAGTGATAAAAATATTTAGGACATAGTTAAAAAATTGAGGGAGATTCTTGGAAGAAAATTATATTCAAGAAACATAATGTTTGTTTTTCCATCAAATTTCTCTCTCTTTTTAGTTCTTAATATTTAGAAGTTCTTTGGTACTTCTTACAAGGTCTCTTTACTACATCTAAAACAAATAAACCAAAAAAGGAGTATATTAGGCAAAAACAACATTTTAATTTACTTTCAAATGAAGTGAAGATTTTGAGTATGGTATCTTTTTGAAATATTCACAATCAAGGGCTAGTAATTCATACCCTGGAAGCCTGACTCCAGAGGCCACCACACATGTAGTTATAAACACTAAGCTACTGCCTCAATGAACTCCCATAGATTTTATCTTGTACTAAACCAATTATATGTCACTTCACACTCTTTTAAGAACAAGTTGATACATAAATAATAAATGTATGCTGGTATAAGGCTATATTTTCAAGCTGTTATAGACAGCAGCAGTGTTTCCTAGCAAGTGTTTTGCTACCAAATGAATTCACAGTGGCTTTACATTACTCCTTATCCTCTCTCTTGTCTGTGAATGCCAATCAGGTTTTTGTAAGGCCAAAACTTACAGGATTTGAGAGGCCCAGTTTATGGAAAACAAACAAAATCACAAATATAAAATAAGTTATAGAGGTAAAATGTTAGTAATATTACTGGAATCTTAATCTATTAATCTCTCTTTAGGCAATTTACTAGAAATGCTTATAATAGAACTGTTTTGTGGTTACAAACTGATTTTTTAAAGGATTTTATTTATTTTTAGAGAGAGGGGAAGGGAGGGAGAAAGGGAGGGAGAGAAACATCAACTGGTTGCCTCCCACACTTACGCAACTGAGGACCTGGCCCACAACCCAGGCATGTGCCCTGACTGGGAATTGAACTGGTGACCTTTTGCCCAACCAAGTGAGCCACACCAGTCAGGGCACGAACCGAATATAACTCTCTTCTAGAAAACTCTACAACTCAAGCACCTCCCACTGTTACAAATGTCCATTTAAGAGAGAGGTCCTTTATTGGTTATATACTTTTAAAACAGATCTTTTCAATTATATATTTTAAAATTTTGGTCATTCTAATATCTACGAGTGGCATACCACCACAGATTTAATTTGAGTTTACCCAGTAGTTATATATATTTTCCATATAGATGTTATATATTATCTATATATAATAGTTATCAATATTCCTCTAACAAATTTCTAATCAGTAATGATGCTGAACATCTTTATTTGCATATCTGCTATTCATATGTACTGTTTAGTGAAATATCTGCTCAAGCCCTATGCCCATTTTCTATTTGGATTCTTGGTAATTTTACTATTGAGTTTAGGGAGTTCTAAATATATTTTTTATGCAAGTCCTTCGTGAAGTAAATGATCTATAGTATTCCTTCTCAGCCAATGACTTGGCTTTTCATCCTCTCAAACAGGATCTTTAGGCAATCAAAGGTTTTTAATGAATTTATCCATAATTTCTTTTCTGGTGTTATATATAAGAAATCCTCACCTTAATGTAAGTCAATTTTTCTTTTAAAATTTTATTTTCTACATTTGGAGCTATGATTCATTTTAGTAATCTTTTATATAAGATGTGAGGTTTGGGTGAAGGTTTACTTTTTTCCTAAGCCTGTCCAAGTGTTCCACCAGCATTTGTTGAAAGACTATCCATTCTCCACTACATTGCTTTTGCTCCTTCGTCAAAAATCAGCTAACCATACTTATAAAAGTATAGTTCTGAACTTTCTATGTGTCTATCCTGCTATCAATACCACAGTTTTGATTACTGAAGTTATATAATACTTAAAATCAGGTGAATTTATTTCTTTTCCTAACCATCCTAGTTCCTTTGCTTTTTAGTATAAATTTTAGAATCATATTGTATATAGCCATAAACAATCCTGCTGGTATTTTTATGTGAATTTCTTTAAACCTATAGGGAGATTTGAGGAGAACTGACATCTTTACTAAGCTGAGTCTTCTGATACATGAATACAGTATGTCTCTCCATTTATTTAGGTCTTGTTTGATTTCATACATAAGTGTTTTTACATTTTTCATGTACAGACCCTGTAGAAATTTTGCTAAATTTATATGCAGGCATCTCATTATTTTTGGAGTAACTATAAGTTGTATCATGCTTTTAATTTTGGTATCCAATTTTTCATTGCTAGAATATAGGAATATCATTAATTTTTGTGTATAGACTTTGTATCCTACAATTTTGCAAAATTTCCTTACTAGTTCTAAAAGATGTTTTATATATATATCTTAGAATTTTCTCTTTTTTTGGTAATTCAGTTTTAATTTATTTTCATGATGTCTTCTTTGTGATCCAGATATATTAAAATGCAAATAAAATTAACTTTCCATTATATATATATATCAGGGACTGGCACTAAAATGTTTTTCAGACTGCAAATGAGTTATACAAATGAAGTATCAAATGGAGATCTAGTTATCAAAATGAAAGCACTCAACATATTAAAAGCTCACAATTATTTGTTTAGAGTTCATAAAAAAGTCAGCTTGATTTAAAGAACTATTGCAGAGATTTGAATAGATTGTTAATTTATAAAAATTAAAGACCTCAAAACAAATATTAAAAAGAAATGTATGCCTTTATTAGAATGGTGTTAGCCTTTAAATAAATGAATTTTGGCAATCAGATTACTCATTTTTTAATAAGAAATGACACTACAGAACTGCAATACAGGTCCAACAGTCTTGAATTTACTTTTCCTTTAAAGCAACAAACAGAATGTGAGTTAGCAGAAAGCGCTACTAGGTTATCAGTTCATCCAAGATACTAGCTTCTTAGCCCCAAAAGCACTTGCAAAGAACACCATTGGGGCAGCATGGGGGGATGGCAGTAATAACTGGAATCCCATGAGCATGTGTGTATGTCAATGTCTTAGAATTTCCTACATACAGACATACATTACCTGCAAATAGGGAAAGATTTACTTTTTTCCTTTCCAATCTCTATGTATTTTATTTCCTTTTATTGCTGACCACACAGAATACTACTTCCCACACATTATTACATAGTAAGAGTGAGAGTACACAGCCTAACCTTTTTCCCTATCTTGGGAGGAAAATATTCAACCTTCCACAATGAAGTATAGTGTTAGCTGTTGCTTTTTATACATGCTTTTTTTTTTTTTTTATCAGTTGAGGTATTACCATTCTATTCCTATGTTGCTGAGAATTTCTCTAATTGGGTATAGGATTCCACCAAATGTTTTTTTACAACAATGAAAGGATGATATGATATTTGTTCACAAGCCCATTGATGTGGTAGAATATACTTATTTATTTTCAAGTGTTGAAGCAGCCTTGCATACCTGGAATAAACCCCACTTAATCTTTGTGAAAAATTCTATTTATATGCAGTTGAATATGATTCACCAATATTTTGTCAAAGATATTTACACGTAAATTCATTAGAAATAGACTTCCAGCCCAGATGGAGCCACAGGTAGACACACTTCACCTCCTCACACAACCATAAGAAGGAAAATTTATTCTTTTTTATGGGCAAGTAGTATTCCATTGTGTAAATGTCACATAGTTGTTTTATCTACTCATCTACTGACAGACACTGGGGCTGCTTCCCTATCTTGGCAACTGTAAATAGTGCTGCAATGAACAGATTTCTGCTCCTTTATCATTATTATTTTCTCCCTTTTGCTTGCTTTGGGCTTATTTTGCTATTATTTTCTATTTTCTTAAATGTTATTTTGTTGTAAGAATACTTAACGTGAGATTTAACCTCTTAAGAAAATTTTAAGTGTACAAGACAGTTCTGTTTACTATAGGTACACTCTACAACAGATCTCTAGAACACATTCATCTTGCTTAATTGAAACTTTATGCCAGTTGATCAGCAAATATTTTCTATTTTCTTGAGATGGAAGGTTAAATAATTAATTTGAGATGTTTTTCTGATACAAGTATTTTGTGCTATAAATTTCCCTTTCAGCACTGCTTTAGTTGTGTGCCACAAAAATTATTTATTCTCATTCTATTTAATGTATTTATTTTTATTTCCCTTGAGGCTTCATCTATCTATCTATCTATCTATCTATCTATCTATCTATCTATCTATCTATCTATCTATCTATCTATTAGAGAGGTGGGGAAGGGAGGGAGAAAGAGAGGGAGTGAAACATCAATGTATGGTTGCCTCTAGCACACCCCATACTGGGATCTGGCCTGCAACCCAGGGATGTACCCTGACTAGGAATCAAACCGCCAATGCTTTGGTTCGCAAGCCTGTGCTCAATTCACTGAGCTACACCAGCCAGGGCGAGGCTTCCTCTTTTATCCATGGATTAAGAAGTATGTTGTTCGATTTCTAGTTTTATTCCATTACTGTTAAAGAAGACTTTCTGATTTTAATTCTTTTAAATATATTGAATATATTGAATTCTTTTAAATATATTGAAGTTTGTTTTATGATGCAGGTCTATCTTGGTGAATGTTCTATAGGCACTTGAAAAGAATTTGTATTCTGCTGTTGTTGGATCAAATGCTCTAAAAATGTCAATTATAACATGCTTTTTGATAGTGCTGTTCATCAGTTCTAATTCTTACTGATTTTCTGTCTAGTAGTTTTATCATTTTTTGAAATAGTGGATATGAAGTAGCTAACTATGATTGTAAATTTGCCTCTTCTAGTTTGGTCAGTTGTTGTTCCATGTACTTGGAATTTCTGTTGCTTGGTAGATGCAACTTATCAACAATATTTGTTCTTTTTTGAGTTATCATATGACTATCTAATACATTTTGGTGCTTTTTGTTCTAATTTAAATGTAATATTCACATAATACAGATTAAACCTCAGCTTGTCATATCTGTTTGTTGGAAGTATTTTTCCTAGTTTGTCATCAGTCTTAAACTTTGTCATGTTTTTCAATTTTATGTAGTCAAACAGTATATTTCTTTTATTTTAATCTTAATAAATTGAATCTAGAAGTCATCTTTATCTATATTTTCTACTATTTTTTCTTATGAATTTATGCTTTCCACTTAAGTAAATGATACACCTAAAATGATTTTAGTGATCAGGCAGTGTTCTATCATTATTTATTTTCCAAAAGCTTAACTAAGTGCTACAGTACCACTTATTAAATTACCCTTTCTTTTTTCAGTGATTTTAACATTGTTTTTTAAATGACTCTAAGTACCACATCTATTGTAAACAATCTAAGAATCTGTTTATTCCTATTCCAACACTCAGTATATTTTAATATGTATATATTACTCTTATTTTTATATATTATTAAAACAGAAGACATTATGAATTCAAATAAAGTTAATAATAAAAACATATGCAATTAATCTATGATGTTAGTTTAAAAATTAACCCATTTAATTTTAAATCAGACCAGCTTGAAAAAATCTATCTTAATGGAAATAAAGAACAAATTGATAGTAACTGGAGGGGGAAGGAGGATAAGGGGAGAAAGAAGGGGATGGGTCAAGTCAAGGAACATGGATAAAGGACCCATGGACAGGGACAACGGTGAGGGGTGGGGATGATTGAATGTGGTAGGTGGGGATATAGGGCAGGGGAGAGTAATGGAAGAAAATGGGCACAATTGTAATTGAATAACATTTAAAAAATCTATCTTGATGGAAGATTTCTAGACCTGAATTGTAGAGATGGTTGCATACCTCTATCTAAATTTACTAAAACTCATTAAACTATATACTTAAAATGAGTACATTTTACAGAATACAAACCAGGCCCCTATGAAACTATTTTTTAAATGATATAAAATATAAGCACTTCTAAGAAAAATCATTAATTAGAAATATTACCTGAAGACCACTTTTTGCTGTATTGAATCATAAAAAATTCAATTTA
>PVKM010009932.1:0-35870 GCA_004027735.1 Carollia perspicillata | reverse complement strand
AAGAGACAGAAATGTTTAGACTTTCATTGCCTGAAAATCCAACATATATATTGTACAGATGACAAAAAATGACTCTGGAATCAACTTGAAAATATTTTCTTTATCTTTTTCAAATTGCAGACAGCTTCAACATATGTATATGATTACTGAGGCATGTTCAGTCAATAAGTATATATTGAATACATTTTAGGTGATAAGTATGACTTCAGAGTTTGTTATTCAGAAACCCATTGATTCTTACCTTTAATGGTAACTACTAAGAGCTATTCTACAAAGGAAATTTCCAACAAAATAGCTGACCCGACAGTCACCAAAGGTAAACATATGGTTAGTGAAAACAAGTGATACGCAGGGACTTCAGGAAGACGTCATTATGAAGTGTGCTATTCATTCTAAAACTCTATAGCTACCAGAAGATTTATGATGATGTATTGACATATGGGAAAGCCAATGCAATCCATTGAAAAAGGAAAATTGCATGTGCCGGAAGAATAGGCTGTATATAAATATGGGGTAAACATTATCCAATATAGTTGATGTCACTGAGAAACTGTTAAAGATGCATGTTAAACATGAAGAGCCACTTAGTATCTTAGTATCAAATCTTTTTTAATTACTGATCTGTGATAAACATTCCCTAATTTTTTCTCAGAATATTTTCTATAAACTTTTGAAAGTCAAATTTCTCTTAATCCAAGGATATTCCTTCATATTAATTAAAATGCATTGGACATGAAGCTACCGATTGGTTACATGTCAGATGCCATTTTTCTGCTAGGCATACAAACATGAAGAAATTATCTATTCCAAGGAAGTTAAAATCTTCAAGGAAAGGTCAAAGGAACACAACATGCAGTGCAGCTCAGCAGTTCAGACCAGGTCTCTGGACTCGGACTGCGCTAGTGTGACCGGAGCCGGGCTACTGTGAGGGAGGTGAGAGTTACTCAACGTACATATGCTCACGTTCCCCAGCTATGAAATGGAAGACAATAACAGTATGAAGGTTATGGGGAATATTAAATAAATTCATATGTGTAAGTCATATAAGAGTGCTTTTCATACAAGAAGTGCTCAATAAATATTAGCTACTATGAAAAGATGTTCAACATCACTAATCATCAGGGAAATACCCATCAAAACCACAATGAGATATCATCTCACATCTGCAATGATGATTATTACTAAAAAGCCAAAAGACAAGTATTGGCAAAGGTGAAGAGAAAAAGGAACTCCTGTGTATTGTTTGTGGGAATGGAAATGGGTGCAGCCATCATGGAAAAGAGTACAAAGATGCTTTAAAAATAAACAGAACTACCATATAGCGCAGTAATCTTACCTCTACCACTTCTAGGTATATATCCAAAGGAATTAAAAGCACTATATCAAATGCCTATTTGCATTCTTATGGTCATTGCAGCATTATTCACAACGGTCAAGATATGCAAATGACGGAAGTGTCTGTGAATGGATGAATACATAGAGAAAATGATACACACAGATGTGTATTCACTCTTATGAAAAGAAGGAAATCCTTCTATTAATGACAACATGGATCAACCTAGACATTATTCTGACTGAAATAAGCTATACACAGAAAGACAAATATGTCCTTACAAATACAAATTTTAGTTATATGTGGACACTAAAATTAGCCCTCGCCCCAAATCAATGACAACAAAAAACACCCAAACTTACAGCAACAAAGAGTAGAATGGGTTGGGGGGGTAGTAGGAAAAATGGGGAGATTTTGTCACAGGCCCTGCTTTAACTTGTAAGATGAATAAGTTTTGAAGACCTAATGTATAGCATGGTGATTTGAATTCATAATAATGTATTGTGGACTTGAAATGAGCTAAGAGAGGAGATCTCAAGGTTCTTACCGGTCACACTTACACAGAGGGTAAGTACATGACATGACGGATATGTAAATTAGCTTGGCTGTGGTAATCACTTCATGATGTGTATGTATATCAAACGCCATGCTGTACACCTTAAATATACTACATACAAATGATTAAAAACATATGTATATATACACACAATATTTTTAAATCTTTACCCAAGGATATGTTTATGGATTTTACAGAGAGAGGAAGGGAGGAAGAGGGGGAGGGAAGGGGAGAGGGAGGGAGAGGGGGAGAGGGAAAACCTGGTTGCCTCTCGTACATGTCCTGATGGGGGATGAAACCAGCAACCTCTCGGTGTACAGGACAAAGCTCCAACCAACTAAGACATCCAGCCAGGGCTATATACAATTTTTGTCTGTCAAAATATCTCAATAAAGCTCAAAATATGTTAGTTATTATGTTTTCCTGGCTTCAATTAAATGGAACAAAAGAGATTATATGTGAAATGTTGTAGGAGTAGAGGAGACACTAATGAACAGACTGGAGAAGGCTTTACCCAAAAAAGGATATTCATATTAATGTTCACAGATGAGGACTTCTTCGAGTGAAAATGAAAGACACTCCACGCAGAAGAAGGGACAGGAGCAAAAGGCACGATCTAGCTCAGCCAGGGTGGCCTGACATTTAGGGCAATGGAGGAAATAGAGCTGGGAAGGAAACTATGTGGGTGGTAGTGTGAAGCCCTTAAATGACAGCTGGAAGAATTTGGACTTGATCTTGTAAGGAGTGTGGAGGCAAAAAAAAGCATTTTTGGTGTATTTTAAGGATGGCGGAAAAGTGGTCAGGTTTCTGCTGTTGAAAGTTCTCTTTAGCAGCAGTGCGGAGGACAACCAGCCAGAGAAGGGACCAAGGGGGAGTAAACTTGTTAGAAATGTTTAGGACACGCAATAATAGTGAAATAGGACTGGAGAATGAAGAAGAGGAAGTATGGTGAAGTGTAGATATTTCCAAAGTGGAACTGACTTGAGCTTCAGTAAATTTCCTGCATCATTCAACTACAAAGTTCACATTTCCCAACACAGCTAAGTACACTGCTCACATGAAGACCAGTAATACTTCGTCTCTGTAGAAGCACATCACACACTATGTGCGAAATCACACACTTGCTAAGCAAATAAAAAAGCTGCCTTTTTGTGTTGGCTCTTTGGAAAAGCTTGAGACTAAATAAGCAGTACAGTCCAAAGCAAATATTAACTCTGGGGGTGTTAGGTGCCTGGATTTCTAAATGCAAATTGTTAATGTAACATGCATTCTGGCTTCAAAACATGCAAGCCCTTTTTGGTAAACACTACAGAAAAAGAGAGCCCAAAGCTGGAACATAAATAGTCCTTTAAAATATTGCTTTTTAAAAAACTACAGGCTTTGGCTTACCAATTAGAGCTTTGATAAAGAAAGCTCAAAAATGAAACATGAAAGATAAAGACTTACAAAACAGTGCTTTTCAGTCACCACTAATTTTTCTTTTTTGTAGTAGTTTCTGAATACTGTTGGGACTCTGGAAGTGTTTCTGAAAGCACTGATGAGTGGGTGAAGGACCTATGCAAAGATCTGATACAAAGTAGAAAGCCATGGTGCTATTACTGTTTAAACATTCCAATTCCCCAGCCATAGTGTGCCCAAAGCTACTTGCCAAGCACCACTGCTGCTAACTTTGGCTAAGAGTAAATTTCAGTTTTCATTTGAAGCTTACTGCCTCTCTTACACAGGGAAAGAGTGGAAAACATTACTTATGTATCTTTCAAATATGTCTTTTGTAAATTTGCTGACAGCCGGGAGTTAGCAGCCCCTGGTGTTCTTTTTCCTTCCCTGCTCTACAAAAGAGCAATCCAGCGATCTGTGCTCCACCCATCCCACCAACCTGCACCTGCCTGGCTAGTGGCCTCTCCCCTATTCACCATTCAGTTGCCTCTGTGTGCTTTCCTTAAACGCCAGACTCTGGGGAATGACTTCCCCAATTATGGCCTCAAATCCCCAGGATCAGGGGCTGTCATGTCCCCCAGCTCTTTGTTATTAAAATGTTTGTCATTGATGTCATGCAGCAGATGTGATGGTAAGATACAGATAAAATATCAGTTCTATAACTCATAGTTGAAAGAACAACTAACATAGGAATCTAGAGACTGAGTTCTTGTCTCGTCTTCAACTCTAAATCATCGTGTCCTTAAGAATTATAAAGCCCTGGATGGTGTGGCTCAGTTGTTTGGAGCACTGTCCAGTACGTGGGTCAATTCCTGGTTAGGGCACATGCCTGGGTTGCAGGTTCAGTCCCTGGTAGGAACATGTGCAGGAGGCAACCAATTGACATTCTCTCACATTGATATTTTTTTTCTCTCTTTCTCTCTGTTTCTCTCTCTCTGGAATAAAAAAAAATACTTCCTCAGGTGAGGATTAAAAAAAAAGAATTGTTAAAAATTTTCAATACATTGCCTCAGTATGTAGTGTTTTGAGTGTTGGCATGTACCATGTTTTATATCTCTCTAACAGTGCTATCACAATAAGCTCATGAGTTTAGAAATAATGTTGCAAAAAATTGTGAACCAAGAGGGAATCATTTTGTTTAAATATGGAACAAAATAAATTAATATTATTTTATCTTAATTACTTTCATTATGAATAATAAAAAATTAACTGCATTTCAAAATTAGAGTAATATTTCACATATTCAAGATTATTTAGATATAATTTTCTAGGTAATTCAAATGTAACCCCTATTTACTGTAGATTTTTAATCTTTAATTCTTTAAAAAAATTTTTAAAAATTTATTTTAGACAGAGGGGAAGGGAGGGTGAAAGAGGGAGAGAAATATCAATGTGAGGTTGCCTCTCATGTGCCCCCTACTGCGGACCTGACTTGGCCAGCAACCCAGGCATGTGCCCTGACTGGGAATGGAACCGGCAACCCTTTGATTCACAGGCCAGTGCTCAGTCCACTGAGCCACACCAGTCAGGGCTAATCTTTAATTCTTTTAGACAGAAAACATTTATACTGCATCGCATATTCTCCTGACTTCCAATCAAATTGTATGACAATTGCTAACATTTTGTATGTTTGAAAATGTGCCTTCCAAGTATGTCATCTCAAACCAAATATTATTCAGACTATAAATGAACCTTTTTTTGTGACAACTCAGTTATTACTATAAGCATATACTATGCTGTGACTTAGTGAGGATCTCAGGAAATACTAAAGTGATTAAACCTGTCTACCAGCATGCTAAACAGCCCCACCCCGACAGGTTCTGAAACTGCCCTTTGTTTGAAATGGTTTGTCTTTTGTCTCACTCTTGCTGTCGGCACGGCACTCACTAGTGCTAAGGCTAACAGCTCCCATTTGCTCAGTACCTCAGAGCCTGCAGAGAGTGCTGTCCCATGGTTGCTTCCAGGTTGTGATTGCCTTGCAGTCCCTTCCCAGTTTGCCACCAAAGTGCCAGGCCTTTGCAAACAGATAATCAAACTTAAAAAGAGATTCTATTTAAAGAGTAAACAGTCTCTGAGTGAGGGCCCCAAGGAGTTTTCTTAAGGTTTTGTTCATGGACATCAGCACTTACTTTGGCTTCTCAGAACCTTTGTACTTCCCATGGGCTCTTGGCTGACCCCTGAATGGTTGAGGTTGGCAGATAAGCCTCTGGCTCTATAAAATATTTCTGCTACTGTACTTTTATAAGGAACTGTCCAGTGATTTAGAGACATTGTACATTAGAATGTGGAATAACCTTAAAGGTCATTTATTGCAGGACACCCATCATATAACTGGGGAGGCTGGGTACCAGATAATTTTTAGTATTGAAGGCGGAACTGGCTTAACAACTCTTCTGATTCTCAACCCAATATTCTCTCTATTAACACCACACTGTGCATTTGTTCTAAATGACCTTGGTGATTTTTAAATGCTGAGGTTTGGAGAGTGTGGCACCAATACTAGGAAGAAGATAATGTATTTTCAAGTGTAGGTACTATGACATGCAATGAAACACGTAATTTTTCCCACTATTAAATGTAGAGATTAAATCAGTATTTTCTCTCAGGTTTCTAAAGTTAGGGAGGAGACACTTTGAAAGAGACATTACTGGGGGAACACTTTTAAACTATATTATTGTCTAATTACTATGTTGTATGCCTGAAACTAATACAAAATAATATTGCATGTATACTGTAATTAAAAATTAAATATTCAGTCTTCCTGTCAAAAAAAGAGAGAGACTGATTTTTTAAAAATGTCATCTGACTATTCAGCACACACAAAACCTGTATCTTGAAATAAGACTCCTTAAAGGAAAAAGAAAAAAGCAAAAGAGAGTGAGGGAAGAAAAGAGGAAATGAGGGAATGGAAGGAGAGAAGGAAAAAGGAAGGAAAGAAGGAAGGAAGGAAGGAAGGAAGGAAGGAAGGAAGGAAGGAAGGAAAGAAGGAGAAAAGGAAGGAAGGAAAGAAGGAAGGAACAATTAGGAGAAAAGTTAGTCATTTTGCATATGATATTAAGGAAGTATGGCAATTTTTGTGTTTTAATAGCTTTTTTCCCATCATAATATGAGCTATAATTAGTTTGTTATTTCAATTGCAGCTCCTTGACAGCAGGGCAAGGGTGGCTAAACTGGTCACTTTTAAATAGTGGTGTGGCTGAAGAACTTACTACTATTCCCCTTCAATACTGCACTGTCAATTAAACACAATTTACAACGAGGGTTTTGGTGTTCAAGTGAGTGACAGCTGTAACTTGGTATTTAATACTTTGTAGGTGATGACAGTAGGAACAAAAGGGTTGCTTATTACAATTTTTAGTTCATGCTTTTGTTGGTCAAATCACTACACTGGAATAGATGGAAATTAAACAAGGACCTTGAGGTTTTATTTCATTTTAATAAACATACATGGTGAAATAAAAGTAGTTATCTATCTCACTTTAGAAAAGTTGGATTGTTAGTTCCTTGTTAGTAACAACTGTGCACCATGTTTATATTTAACAACAAGAACACAAATGAAGTACACTTTTTCCTTTGGTTAGGAGAAGCTGGCATGAATAATTGCAGATTTGTTCTCATGACATATTCATGATGATGCACATATCTGGCAGTGGGAGTAGAATTCTGGAGAAGAAATTCTACTGTCAATTAGTGTGGAAACAGCACTGGTAAATCAAGTATAACACTGAAGAAATAAATTGGGAGATTTTCATTGACATGCACCCTAAACAAAACTGTAATGAGGACCCTGGATAGACTGCATGTGAGAAGCCGACCCACAGCTCGAGGACCTTCTCGAAGCAGGTTCTGAAAGTAGAGCGGTTGTTTAGTGAAGTAATTTAAAATAAGAAAGGATAGCAGGGATTACATTATTCTAAAGGGCCGGTATTCACCAGCATAGCAATTTTAGAAATCCAATTTAAAGCAGTCCTTCTCCCTGGGGACTGCTGGAATTAAACAGAGGTGGAATACTGAAGAATGGAGAAGCGAGGGGCAGCCACGTCTGAACTTGGATCATTCGAGTGAGCTGTTCTCTCTAGGAAGCACATGGGCTCTCCACCAGCGGGTCACGAGGAAAAGTAGTTCTGCTTGCCATCCCTGCTAATGTTTACCCCACTTAATTACTTGCATTTAAACTTGATTGGCCAATTATATCACACGGGAACCTCTAAACCCCCAAAAGATTTCAACCAATGAACAAAAATTAATTGGTATATAGAAGGACAGACATGAATTAATTTATAGAACATATTTTTAAAGCAAAAAAAATTTCTTTTCTCCAGCAAGATGAAAGAATTTTTCTATGCCTGGCTGGGAATTAAACCATGTTATAGCTATGTGAGATTCTTCACTGGGAATTTGGAGAAGAATTAATAAAACATACCTCATACCTTATCACAAGGCCCCTTTACTAAACTGACAATATTATACCATGAAGAAAATCAACCAAATTTTGACATTCTTTTTTAGCAATAAATAACATTCTAATCTGATCTTTTGTCTTCACTGGTAATTCACCTATCAATTTTTGGCTTCCTGTTACCTAAAGTCATTTACTCTTAGAGAGTGTGAGATACATGGGTATTTTAAATTGTTTTCTAGATCTTGGATATTAAAGATATAAGATCTCCACTCTACATGGCTTTGAAAATTCTGCTTTGCTTGGAGTTTTACAGTGATTTAAACATCATTTCTATTCAGCTAGTACACCTAACCACTTTTCTGAACTCAGGAGTAATTTTGTGACACACTAATTTTATTGCCATTCATTTGCCTAAAGAAGGGTGAGATAAGCTATGCCCTTTCTATTGGTGAACATGTATATCAATTGACCATACGTTAATACAATTCATAAAATTGTGGAAAGCATCGATATTTATATATCATATTGGAGAAACTTTTTAATGTTTTTTTTAGAGCAGTTAGTGATGGGACTTAGCCTACAGGGGAAAATACTAAAGGCATTGTACCATAACCCATATTGTATTCCTGTATATAAAAATAATACAACAGAGATTTGGCAAGGTATTATACATAAATTGTTAAACCAAAATGTTTATATTTGAAGTTCTGTTTCACTACTGGGTCATTCTGGGCCTCTGAAAGTTTTTAAGTGAAGAGTTTTACTAGATTACTTCAGAGTCGGTCGCCTCTCTTACAGATAGTAGAGCTCCAAGCACGAAATCTGGAGGTTTCTGAAGCAGTGGAGTCCCAGAACCTTCACTAATGGGGCAAAGCGAACATGTTATGTCACACCGAGCAGATGAAAGCAAGGAAGATAAACACACGTTATATTAATAAACAGATGGATAATTAAAGCACACACATGCAGGCTGACAAACATACCAGGCTGGTAACAAGGTAACGAAACAACACAAATTGTATTGTGATTCTTCTATTGAGACTCATGTCCTAAATTTCTTAACAAAGTATTTATCACATTTAATTTTTAGAAAAATTCTCATTTATGCTGAAGCTTCATATTTAATTTGGGCAGAAAGTAGGGAAGAATGAAGCAGAAAATTACAGAATGGGCGGAAACCCGTAAGTGTGGTATTCTGGGGAGCATCCAGAGCCATTTCCTTTCCCTTCACCCCTCAGTTCTTTCTTCACAGGCGCACGTCTCCTAAACTCTAAGGCAATGGGCAGCTGGCAGCTTGTCCCAGGCTAATTCCCGGAACCTGTCCCCAAAGGCCCCTTTTCTCTGACTTCCAGGTGAGCTAAGGCAGCCCAGCCTAGACTCTGCCATTGCTTCTTCTGTGCTGAGCCCTTCCTTGTTTCACTGTCCCCAGCTTTAATAAATGGATGCTCACAGTCACCTGGACTTGGGTTGTGAAATGTTTCCTATGGGAAGTCAAGAACCCACACCCTACAGCTGGCCCTAGGCAGACCCACGCTGGGCCAGACCCCTGTCCGGTAACAGGGTGACCAATTCTGATATATTATACACAGATTCAAATATAAAGACAAAGAGTAGTTCAAGGGAAGTCCTTATCAGTCAGAATGGCTGGAGAATGCTTTTCTACCTTCTCGACCTCCTCTATTTTGTACCTACAGAGAAGTATTTTTTATCTTCAATATCTTAGGTGACTTTTAAAAAAATCACCCTTTCTAGGTGGGAATGATTCCTTATTGTTTGAAGAAAATAAACAGAAAATATCATGCTTTTCTGGGTTTAGGTGGAAAGAAAGTACATTTTATTTGAACTATTTTCCTTAAAGTATACTCCAAAACTTTCTTGTCTTCATTGATTCAATTCAAAAATAGAGAAGAAGGGTTTTTTCTTTAGCTCCTAAGAATAGTTAGAAAGAGGCAATAGGGTGAAAGAGGAGACGGAATAAACCTGTTCGGTTTGTTTCATGTCTGAGGGCTGACCTTCCCGGCACTTCCTCACTGCTCCTTCTTGTCTCTTCCTTGTACTTCTGCCACACACACATATTTTTATTTAATTGCGCACCCAGAATACCTAACCTCACTGAGCAGGGTGAGAAGTAAGCTCTTCAGAAAGGACCTTTTCTATTAATAATAAATTGCCTCACAACTTTACTCAAAGATAGTCTTATCTGCCTTAGGCTCTCTGTTCTGTTAATGTGTTTAACACCAGGAATGTCAAAAGCCCTTGAGAGTGGCAGGCGAGAGAGCACGCAGACTGATGTCTGCGATGACCGTATGACAACTCTAACAAAACTGCAGGCAATGAGAAGATACAAAATATAGATTTCCTTTTCAGTGACTGAGGAGGACAGAAAGCTTTTCTAAAAGCCTGTTTATGTGATAGTGTCCAAAGTATTACTTTCTCTGTCCTTTTCCTCCATCCTTATCCCATCTTTCTTTCTCCGTCTCTCAGAACACGCGAAACAAGCACAGCTCTTTGTAAATTCACACTGTTCAATTTCCTCCTCCTCACAGCAAAACGTCCTTCTTGTACTGCAGTTCATACCAAAGGGGTATGAGACTCTGAGATACCAGAAGTCCCTACGCTTCAAGGGTTTACGGCACCAAAGAAAAAGAAACCAAAGAGCTAAACTACATCTGGTTGCTCTAGTTTGCTGCCTTGGGATGCCTTGTCAGGTGCTTTGCAAAAAGACCTCACAGCTCTCAGGAGCTCATCACCTCAGATCCATTCAGAGGTGGAAGAAGTGGTATTATTTTGGTGCAGTGGTTAAAAAATATTCAGAGCTCCCAGACCAAAAAAAAAAAAAAAATCTCCCCTGACCTGAATGAGTACAGAAAGAGAGAGGTAGGAAAGCTTTTGAAAGGAGAAAAGAAGCATTGGTGCCCCAAAGAGAAGGAGGCTTCTGGGAGTAACAAAGAGTAAGAGACAAGATAAACAGATGGGGGGCATCATAAGGGTACAGATAAAGCATTTTTGCTTGGTGGAATGACCATTGAATAGATCTTTTCTAAGAGAGATAACACTGTTTTTTCATTAGTGAGGTGCTGCTTAGGCTGAAAAAAAAGGAAGGAAGGAAGGAAAACATCATCAAACAAGAGTCTTTTCTACATTCTAGAATATGTCAGACTAGTGATATCATGCATTATATTCCTCATATAAAATACCAGCAAATCATTCTGATTACAAAAAAGTGAAAGTTGATGACTTTAGAAAAAGAATGAATTTTACACAAAGTATACAACAGCTTTTTTTAAAGGGCCCCAAATCCTCACAGAGACATCCTCTTACACCCTTCTTTCTAGTATGCAATGGATAAAGAAAAAATGGTTTCATTCTTCAGTAGGGGAAATCAAACAGGAAACTCTTAAATGGTTTTAATACGTAAGGGTATTTCAAACACATCATCTTCAGTAGACACAACGGTCTTGGGATCAAATGCTGGCTTCAGCATTTATAAGCTGTGAGCTGGAGAAGTCCCTTAAACACCCTAAACCTCAACTTCCTTATGTGTGCACTAAGGACAATGATGGTCTTTGTTTCTCTGGGTTGTTTTGAGGCCCAAATGAGTTAATTTAAATTACCACAGTGGAGTCTGATACATCAGAATATTTTACTGCTGCTGTATCAAATTACCATAGAAATGGTGGCTAAAAAACAAGGATTTATTATTTCACAGCCCTTTGAGGTCAGAAGTCTGACACTGGTCTCGCTGATCTAAAATCAAGGTGTCGTCAGGGTTATATTTCCTTCTGGAAGCTCTGGGAGAATCCATTTTCTTGCCTTTTCCAGTTTGTAGAAGCTGTGTGTGGTACAGTCCTTGTTTTGTGCTCTCTTTCTCCACCTTCAAAGCCTGCAAATGTTGCATCTATTTTTCTCTCACTGCAGCAGGGAAGCTTTGAAGGACTCCCGTAAATAGGATGGGCCCACCTTGACAATCCAGGGGATGTCCCCATCTCAGTGTTCTCAACCTCAGTCACATCTGCAAAGTCCCTTTACCATGTAAAGCGCCACATTCATGGGTTCTGAGGAGTGGAATGGGGGCATCTGGGGAAGGGCTCATTCTGCTTGCCACAGCTTGGTACATCAGAATGTGCTCCAGAAATGCTGTAACTTCATTACCATCATCATTACTATTTTATTGGCTTATGTATGGGCATGCACCTATAGACTTATAACTTAAGCATTATTGAGTGACCCTGATCTCCAAAATACATTTACACTGCTCTTTTCTCAGATGAGGAATTAGAGGCCAAGAGATTTAAAATGATTTGTACAAAGCCATTCAGCCAGTCAGTGCTCGTTTTGTGCAGTTCATAATCCCTGGATCGGCACAGTGTTTCTCCCACATTACAGGACTGAGAGCAGTAATCTGAAATATATACTTAATATTTATATCTAATTTGAAGTTTAATTTGCATAAAACATCAAAAGTATCAAACTAAATTACTTAATTTGCATAACCCAAAACATAAAAGCATTGAAACAGTTTTTCTGCTTTATATAGGAATGCTCTTAAAATGTATCAGGGAGAATGCTAATAGTTACTAAACTTCACTGAAGTCAGGTTAGAATTTAGATCTAGAAACAGTGAGTTTTTAGAGCACAAATGCATTTCCATGACTATATTTTTCCTTGCTTTTTCTTGCATTTTCTTTCCTTTCCATTTTTCTCCCATTGTTCTGAATGAATAGCCTTGCTCAGTAGACAAAATCAACACCTTAAGAAGAAGGCAACTTATTTCATTTCTAATTTGTGAGAGCATTATATCACTAACCCATATTCCATGTTTCTTCAAATTTCCTTGTTGATTCAAATAGGCTACACACCAAAATTGTTTGAAATATGGTAGGTTACACTTTGAAAATATCACCAATAAATCCTGCTAGAGGGAAATAAACACAGGCTAATTATGTCTTACACGTTTAACATAAGCCAATTTTGGTTATATAAATACTTATACTTATATTTATATTTATATAAATATATAAATATTTATACGGACAAATCCAGGCAAAACTGTTTCTACTTTTAGCACATTTAAATCAAATTACAATAGGGATTCAATGGCTGTGTCTCTCATTCCTCCAATAAACTCCCGAACATCGTTACTTTTTACTTGTTCCCTCAGGTGAACTTTTCCAATTTCTCGACTTCTGATGCCTAGCAATATGCTTACTTGAATGAGGAACACTGGTAGGAAGGTTCTATTAATACCTAAATAAATCATTCCTAATTACTACTCCTTTTTGTAATTTATGCTTTTTTCCCTTTTGGACCTCATAGAAAGAGGTTACTTCATTAGCAGAATAACTGGGTTTATCTGACCAAAAGCTGGTTCAGCGAAGGATTTAGCTATTTGAAATATGCATAGATGATAGAATTTCTGGCTTACATGTAACTAATGAATGACAAATATACTTTTCCAGAATGTTCCAGCCATGTCCAATATATTTTCTCATGGCAGTTGTATGTTGTTTAATATACAAGTGTCCTGAGTATAATAAACACAAGTGTACATGATGCTCAAATTATGTGTTACTTTGTTATAAGTTGGTTCTTCTTTGGAGAATTTTTCCCTCTGAATTTGTATTCAAATTGTAGGTTGATGTTACACAAAATTGAAGATACTGAAAATTCATTTTTCATTTATGGGAGTCCATGAAGGGTCAAAGATAATGGCTATTGAAAAGCATTAGTATCAAAGTCATTCAAGATTTATTGAGTCCCGTTCAATAAATGTTGAAGTACAAACAGCCCAACAGAAGTATATTTTTAATTTTACATGAATAGAACATTTAGAATACCCAAATCTGAAATCTTAACCTATATTTTACTTTCATCTCAACCATTCCTCCCAAACACCAGAGAGAAAGACATTTTAAGTAACAGAGAATATGCAGGAAATAAAGAATCACAGGACACAAGTGTGTACTTAAGAAAAACCAGTGCTTTTACTCCTTTTTTCAAAGGTACTACAGGCTAAGAGGATTCAGTATCACAAAGTCAACCTGAATAGATATCTTTATTTACCAAATTCTTTCATTAAGTGTTAAAATAATTTTAGCTCGCACGGTCACTTCACATCACTCCTCTAGCATGAGCGTCAACTGAATGCGAAAGGGCAGGGGCAGGAGAGGCTCAAACATTCAGTATTTAGAAAATGTAAGATAATAAAAAGTTGATTGCAGTGCCTAAATATTGAAGACACTTGCAACCTAGAAACTCTCAATGAAGAAAAATTATAGGAAAGAGACAACGTGCAGCCTAAGGTATAGTATATTTTTAAGCCTCACTTCTCCAAACTCCTTAGTTACTTTGCTAGGGAAACATGGTATCTTAAAGTATGCACTGGAATCAATCTGAATGTGGGGACTAATAGCACTTCTAATGGGTTATTGGTGCAATGACTGGAATGTGAAAAATAACACAGGTGAAAAATCATTAAATGGTGACCTGGCTGAGGGAGTTCAAGGGATATATGGGAAAAAATACCCAGATAAAATTTACAGTTCTAAGTCTTTTCTCTGTACCAAGTCAAGCTTCAGAAAATGTAATTTATATTCAGTCCAATAAAATAGATTGAATTATGCGTAAAGGCAGCATAAATGGGTATATTTACACTGATACCTTTTTAATGTTTCTCCCCCAGGAATAAAATGTTCTGGAAGAGGAAATTTTCAAGATGATTGAATATACCCATTTAATTATAAAATTATATTAACAACCCATTTGATATTTTTTTGGTGATATTGCTAAAATGCATTGAACACTTCACTGATTTTATCCATCAAACTTGGGAATATGTTATACATAATCTATCCTATTTTAGATGATATGAGGTTATAACTGTTGTCCTGTATTCAAGAGAATGGACCCCCTGAGGAAGAATCACATTGAATATGTTGGACCACCCACTAAATGCCTTCAGGGTTACTGTGTTTTTCTGGATTCTGGTTCTTCAATCCCCTTCATCACTGTCAGCCATCATTTCTTTAGTGTGTTTCCTTGAATGATTTTCCCTTCCTCTCCTTGCTACCTCTAAAGAGTCTTCCACTAAAATGAACTAAATCAGATAACTGAGAGGAGTGATGAAGAGGGAAATGGAGACAACTGTACTTGAACAACAATTTAAAAAACAATGTAAACTTCTTAGGGAAAAAAGAGCAACCAAAAATTAAAATTAAATAAAATCCAGCAGTCTTCATTTTTCATGTAAGACATTAAATCATCATACTCTTAATTTTTTCTCCATTGCCTAAGTCCTGGCAACATTCCCTCCTACTTGCTGAAAGATAGATAGAGAACTCACTCTGGTTGAGTAACACTGTAAAAATTGCAAAAAAAAGTCTGACTTTTGAACAAATACGGTATGCATGGATTTGCTTTTTCTCACCTTCAACTATCAGAAAATAATATGTCCTTGGATGTAAAAAAGGAGTACTTATTGATATCACATGGAAGCTTGTCAGAAATAAAAAGCTCAGTTATCACCCTCACCCCCAAAGCCTACTGAATCAGAATTCTGACAATATCCTCATATGGACTTCATGCACATAAATTTGAGATGCACTGATTTAGAATACAATATTCTCCAAGAAATGGACCACCAACGGTGGGCTTTCATTACCACCACCGGAGAAATCAGGACTTTTTTAATATCAATTTTTCCCTACAACACTCTTTAGCCCACTTTCATGGATTATCTTCATTATATGTCATGCTCTTCGGAAATTTTTTTTTATCTTTGTAAAAAAATAAAAACCCTCTGAGTTTACACGAATATGTTCCAGACAAATATATACATTATTCAACTCAATTTAGAACCATAAATCAAAGGTCTTTAAATCCTTGAGGAACATTATAAATCATCAGGTTCAATCTAGTCCCCTCATTTTTCAAAAGAGAAATCTGAAGTCCAGAGAGGTGACTTGGTTTATCACATTAATCAAGTGTTAACATGCTTTACACTGTCTTAATGGAAGGTCCTCAAATTCAGTCACAGGTATTAAATTCCCTTTTGTTGTTTTTACTTTTTTGTTGTTGTTGAAATTCATACAACTCTCTTCCCACACATCAGTTCAAAGCTTTTTAACAGGTTTATTCTCCCTTAGATTTCTCTGTACAGATCTTTATCAAGATTTGTAGTTGAGTTCCCATTTACTTATGCCTCACAATTAGTACGTTCCATTTTTGCTATGGGGCCTCTAAGTTAAAGCTTTCTTCATTTTCACTCTTGCTCTCCTGGTCTCCATTTTTGCCTGGACTGACTTTTGCATTCAGGTTGGTGACCCTCTGTGCAAGGTTCTTGAATTTTACCGGCTCCATCTATGAACCCTGAATCTAGCAATTTTATCTTGCCCTCCTTCCCTATTACATCATTAGTTCTCCTGAACTGGTCTTGTCTTTACTCTGTAAGTGTTTAGTCTCCTCTCTGCGGTTAGGAAAACTCTCAGCTCCATCTCCCTTTCTAACCTCACACTTAACACATAAGAATAAGTACTTATGTTAGTCATGGCAAAGGCATGATGGGAGGAGATTATGATATCTACTGAAGGAAACAAAATGTGAAGAGCTCTTCTGTTTCCAGTTATTCTTTCTTGGCATCTGTTATAGCTCTTGGATTGTTTCTTTCTTTGCATTGTTTTTCTCTCACTCCTCCTGTGTAGCTAATAGGGGGATGTGGGGCAGAAACACTTCATTTCTTTTTCACGAGTCTATGACATCAACCAGGAAAAGGGGAACAGGACTTGACCCCACGAATTAGGTATTAGTCTAGGCCTTCACGTGAGACATACACTGCATTAGATGAACGTTCAGCCCAGCTAGCCAAAAGCATAGGGATTTAAATTTAAAGCCTAATTAGCAATAAAAAGTATTAATTTACCTGGAATCTCCCTTGGGCAGAGCCCTATATAAGGATCTGGGATATGGAAACATGAGAAGAATAGAAGAGTCCTTCTTATTGAAAATGTCAATAGGACCTAGAAAATTTTGTATGATTAGGTTAAAAAAATAGTTACTGCTTCTCTAAAATTTATGACATTCGAATCTTAGCTGGTTTCCCCAAATACAAGCTTTTCTTTTTTTTTAATAGGCCTTATAGATAAAACTCTTACAAAACTAGGCAAAAATCCTTTTCCTTTACTGGTAACCTATTTTGAATCTTAGCCTAGCACAGCAACTAAGTAAATAAATACGCCTTGTACTCTGCTCAGGGAGATAGCTCAGGAATAATTCCCTGTTAAAAATAACCTAATTTTTAGTGTGAGTGTTTATTTTCAAAGTATAATTCATCCATCTTAAAGGTAGACCTCATGCTAACCAGTTTGAAAATTAATGTTGAAAGATAAATGGAAGCTATTTCCTGAAGCCAGTGTTCTATCTGTATTTTTAGAAATTCCTTTGGCTTGGTTAATGGACAGAAGCAGACCTTCCTAAACGCCCCCTATCCTGTGAATTAATATAACTATATGATATGCATCCTGTTTTATGGTAAATTACATAGTAAACAACCAGTGCAATTATAACATTATTCACTAAAATGCATAAGATGAGAACTCAAACTTATATAGAACACATTCTCCCCTTATTAAAAACAAATGCTAATTCCTCCTCAAAAGGACTCCATCATGCAATTTGAGTTCTTTCTATTCCCCTCTCCCTTAAAGAATAATTACTAAGTTACAGTTCAGTATAATATAAAAAAATACTATTGAAGTTTGTTGAATACCCATTTAGAAGGTAGAAAATATATCAGGCTTTATAAAGTGATATAATAGTCTTATTCATAGGATAGCAATTTACGTGAAAATTCAGTAAGTGCCACATCTCAAATAGCTGAGTACAGTAAGCATCTACTATGTATAGAAGCATTTTTTAATTAAGTTGAGGTCTGCCTATCACAATATTAAAATCTTCCTTCAGTAAATTGGGTTGGGTTTCTCCGAGTGAGACCATCAATGTAATGACAGCATGATGTTTTAGGAAGCGTGGGAGGATCGATGCTTTCTTTTAAAAACATTAAATTTAGAAAGGTTCAAAGTTACTACAAAGAGATTAACTCACTAATGCTTTGAAAGTTATTGAAACAAGTGTTAATCTAGAAAGTTTTGTAGACAATACCTTTGTAGTAAGAAATCTGATCTTATCGTTATTTTGGCAGCTGATAACCCATAAAGAGGAGCGAGTCCTTGTTAGACTCAGATTTTAAGACTTATCATTTTGTTAAATTGATGTAACTTCTGCTGATCTTGTCTTTATAAGCTATTAATTAACATTTATCATTAGAATACTCAGTGATAAATAGTAGGTTCAAATATGAAATAGCTTTGAGGTAGAAATCAAATACTGACAATTTCATATTGTTTAACCTAAAACCAAGAGGCAGTAGACGTGTAATTTCATTAATACCATAATTATCATTCAGTAACCCAAATGATTAATCAGTACTATACATTTACTGAATGCAAAAATAAATAGTGGATATTTGACATCACTCTTTCATCTATTAACCTGCTTATAAACCTAATGCTTAAATCCAACTCTCTGGATTAAACCACATTGATTTCATGTGTCTTCTGCATTCTAGGAAGCATAGAAGCAGGTGGATTTCTTCCATGTTTTTGAATTATACATAACGATCTTACCTCTGCCTCTCTCTTTTCTTTCTCCTATTTCTCTCTCTTTGTATCTCTCTGCCTCAATGTAGCACTGTCTGGCATCTCAAAAATAAACTAGATTATCCATTAGGGTTCTTTTCAAGACTGTAATTGCGAGATTTCTTTCAAACACGTATCAGTGGAGTACTCAACACACAACACAAGGGCATTTTTTGACCGGGAGCAGCCCGAGTGTGAGCAGCGTTCATGCCAGCAGTCTGGATGCATCGTTCACGGGCTTCCTTTCACAACACATTAGAGATGCAAAATTTGGCTTTGTCAAAATACCTACCTTTATTTTTATCTCTATACATAGAGCAGAGTGTATTTGCATAACTCAAGATTTGACAGTGAAAATTGGACAGTGAATAAAAAAGGCTATTATGTTTTAATTTTTGAGCTATTATATATGGGGCATTCAGTAAACATGGAGAATGTTTTGAGTTTTCTACTATTTTCCAAAGAAATTCTTCCTGATTATTAAGCTTGTTTATGGGCTTAGTGAAAAGTGTTTGCTCTCCTAAGGTATGGGCATGTGCTGGTCCACTAGCTTCCCAGGTGTTCCTCTGGCCAAGCAAAGCTTTCGTTTGGGCAGCACATCTCCATGACAGCTGTTCATCCCACATGTTTTCCCAGAATGCATATTAACCTGAGCACCTGAGGATAATTACGGTCATGTACAAATGCATTTGGATGTTAATGAGTCCTCTTCTCCCCTCTTTCTTGCTTGTCTTGACCCTAATATTACTATACACTAATCTCTGCGTCTTCACGATACTGCTAACACCCTCAAAGTCATCCACATTGATTTCGTTTAAGGAAGCTTAAGTTTTCTTAAACTTAACTTCAGTTAACTGTGTATAACTTAACAAATAGATATTTTAATTTTTCTCCATGGAGTATGTATTAATAGTGACTGGTAATAGTAATGTGATTCACTGATCTTTGTTCATTGGGAATTATTCAGATTCAACAAATTTTCCTTGAGGTCTGAGTGTGGCAATCATATAAGATACCATCTGGATAAAGCTTGTGAAGGAAAACATCATCAATATCGTGACTATACATATTCCTGACTTAGTTTCCCAGGTGATATACAATGAAAGTACTTCATCCAACAGAGCAAAAAGTGGCAACAGTTGCTTTTTAACTTTCCTATCCGTATAATTTCAACATTTTTTTACATGGTTGAGTTTCTGATATGAAATGTGAATTTGACATATAATAGCTATATTTATTGACTTTTATTTCCTAGGAAATTGCTTCTGACCAAAAAAAAATCCCACTTATTTCTGATACTTTACATAAAAATTAGAGTTAGAAGAATCATTTTATTGAATCTCTAATTTGAAAAATAAAGAAATAAGGTAAAGTGTTATTGAAACTTGTTTAATTACACATAGCTTGCTACGAGGTACTTGTGACTTAACTGGGTTTTGTAAAAACCCAGACAGGTGAAGCTCTCACATTCAGAATATAGGAAACTATAAATCTGATACAAAAAAAAAATAAGTTCACCATTGCATGTGGTGCATTTCACCCCCTTTATCCCAATATAACTGTGGTCTCACATGTTCTACGATACACACGTCTTATTTGACTGTGGTGTCTTTCTCTCCTGCTACTCTTCTGTCTTCTCTGAGTGCTCCTTCTCTCTCCAGCCCTGCCTGGCTGTTCAGGTTATATTGTCTGCATCCAGCTGTGGGGGCCGCTCTGTCTGGGTATCCGGTCTGACCATCCTCCTGTGTTTCAGAACCACATTTTCAATTGCTCACAAGCCCCCTCACCTGAATGTTTCACAGACATCTTCAACTCAGTGTAGCCCAATCTGAACTAATTATTTTCCAGTTCTCTTCACCCTATCACCCATAGGCTTTTTCTCTTCTTTATTTTCTACTTGGTTACTAATTCAACAGTCAACACAGGGAACCAAACTGGGTACTTGAATGCCATTCTAGATTTCTCGTCCACCCTCAATTCCCCACAGCTAATTAATCAAAAAGTCCCCCTAGCATCTTATATTGATATCTATTATCTGCCCCCTATTTTCCTTCCCCATTCTACCCCAACTCATTATAGTGCTTAACACATAGTAGGTTCTCCGTAAACATTTATTGATGAATGAATAGAACAAGAATGAGCAAGTGAATGATGACCAAGACAGGTTCTAGCCTCAGTTAGCCATTCTAACAAATAGAGAGAGAGACAAAGAAACATTTATGTGATGCATACTATGTTCCAAGAGAGGTCATAAATGAGAGGTACTTTACCTGAGCTGAGACTCAAGGAAGTCTTTCTGAAGGATGAAAACCTAGCTAATGAAGAATTTTGTTTACTCATTCATAATCTACTTAGTTTTTCTACCAGTATCTTTAGATTGAGGAGCAGGGGAAAATTGGACGAGGACAAAGGGAAATGCAGTGGTTTCCACTGAAACCTGTTTGGCTTTTCAACTCACTCCCTGGTAGCCATGGCTGCTTACATACTCTTGGGTATGATTTTTCCTAAAGGACCTCTGATCTCTGTCTTGCAAAATTAATGGCTTACAGAGACAGACTTGACCCCAAATTTTAGGCACAAATCATGAAACACGAGTCTTCAATTAACTGGCAGATTACATTGTCCTATAAACTTATATATGAATTCAAGTGAATCTTAAGTTTTAATAAAAAGTGTAGGCTGAACAAACATAATGATAAAGCTGTAGGATCAGGTTCAGTCACAGCCGTCTCGTAAGGTATGCTCCAATTCTGGGCTGTTCTCGCTATGCGGTGACACTCAGTATGAATCTGTGGTCTTTCTCTAGTGGTCTTCGCTAGATTTACTTGTTCTGAAATGGACAAACCATGTGCTAATAATTGTAGTAGTAGTAGTAGTAATAATAATTCAATTTTCCATAATATATTCTCTGTAAAAAGATTCGTAAGAATTCGGAAAATTTCTTCCTTTATAATATGAATTAGAACTAGTAGGAAATGATCAAGGTTGAAATAGTATTTTTTGGCTCTTTTAAAAAATTTGTTTTCCATTAAACTTTCTTTTCAGGATTAATTAGTCTAAGTTATGAAACCTATAAAATAACAACCTTGTTTACTCTCTAATTACCAGATGTGATTCAGTAAGTAGTGAACAAGCCAATAAATTGAATTATCATTTTGAAGTTAAACATACAAACCATCTTTAATGAATTGGTCAAATACATGAAATAACACCTTTATTGACTTATTAAGAAAAGACTAAGAAATACCTAAACAACTGACAAAGGGAAAATATAGCTTTATTTTTTTTTCTAGCAAGAAAACCTCTCATCTCTATGTTTGTGCCACTCTATGTCTTTATTCATTTTAAGAAATATGTGGGGAAATTAAATAAACAAAAATAGCTATTTGGTCCCTTTTTGTAAAGGTATCATTTTAAATCTATATTTAATGTGGGCTATTTATAGACTTAATCCTCTTGAAATAGCTAAGAAAAAAACTGCTAATTCAGAATTACACACTACCTTTCCTTATTATTTCACTTATTTTTAAGTCCTTTTAAGGACTAATATAATGTTTCTAACTCAGTGACCTATAACCTATGCTATGAATTTTCCTTTCATCAGAAAGAGAGGTAAAGCCATCACTTCCATTGGTGAAAAATGAAATTCCAGGTGCTTCTCAGTAAGGAAATTAAATAGCATTAAGCTATACATCACCTAAGTCCATGCTGGTTCCCCATGCAATCAGTGAGTAGTAACATGAAAAAGTGAATATGGGCTATAGTTAATGGGCTTAGCTTGGGCTGCGGAAAAACAAAATATTTTTATATGTCTTATATAAGTACCAAGTCTGATGGTATTTGCTTTATTAGTGTCATTAGGCAACCTGAGCTCACCAATTTTCTCTTGGCTTTCTGGCGAGAAAATACATTCCACTTTCCATTATCATGGCTGCCGATGGTTCCTATTTTTATAAACTGTGTTAAAAACATTCAAAACTTGTGTCCCAAGGCTATGTTGCTCTCAGCCTCTCTGGGGGTCAACAGAGAGGCCGTTGAGAGGAGTTATGCACTGTCACAGCCTGAACAAAATCTCATCAATCAGACAACAGGGTTTTGCTCTCTGGTGCTTTCTACCCACTAGCATGGAAACAAAAGGAAGAATCCCTAAAGAAGCAATTCTGTTGAACTACTGTGTAAGATCAGGCGGACAAATGACAGTGCTTGTATCTGTAGTAAGCACTTTGCAACATGAATAAATTGTTCCCAGAAAATACATTTTATGTGAAGTTTTATTTCATAAACAAAGGCAACACCACATAAAAGTTTGAAAAATCTGAAGTCAAGTTTTAGTCTATACGGAGAAAAGTTCTCACCCTGACAAAGTCTTTTTTGCTACATGTTAGCCTAGCATGCCCCTTCAACAATCCCAGATGACTGCCAGGCTGAAGCCATGTTTAAGGGATTTGGATCTGAGCTCTATGATTTTCTCCTAAGTCACTGGCTCAGAATTCTGGTCTCTTCTCAAGCCATCTCTCAGGAACTATTTCAAAGACTTTGCAGTACACGTACCTTCACAAATATACACACTCTAGCAACAAGAACTTTTAAAAATGCTGATTAGGCCAGATACTTGAGGCCAAGGAATGAATAAACTTTTAAAGCATTCTTCCTCCTGCTGTGTTTTTTTTTTCAGATATCATTATTTTCTAACAGACTGATCCAAATATCGATATGCACATTGTTGGGATCAGTAGTAAGGAGTGTAGACGAGCCATGAATAAAAGCTGACCTTCTGCTCCAGACTGTGTCTGGGATAGGGAAGGAGTAGCCACAACTGTGAGCAATTCCCAGAGTACAAAATCTGGTTGAAGGCTTTGCAGGTACAGACATTAGATTGGATTTAGGGGACTGATATATCCCATCTAAACTCATAAGGAATGGCTATTTAATCCAAATACAAATAAACAGATAGTTGCAAAATAGACCTATGAAAAGGAGACTGTGCTAATCCACCATGCTAATGGTAAGCATAAGAAGTCTCCAGTGACTACTTTGTATTAGACAAGACATTTCATAATGATAAAAGAATTAGTTTATAAGATGTAGTAATCAAAAATGTATAGGAGAAAGTTACACCTAGAAGAGTGGAGGAAAGTAGAGCCATGAAAAAGTATTTTTTTTTTAGATGGGAAAATCCTAAGCATGGTGATGATAGCAAGAACCTAGTCAGAAGGAGAGACTACAGACACAAAGGAGCATAAAGTACCTGAGAAAGTGGGAGAAGCTATGACAGATATGAGTTAAGTTTTAAGAGTTAGTACAGTAATCAGAGGCAGTATTTTAGAAGAGGCTTTCTCTTGGACTTATTCAGATAATCTGATATTTTGCTGAGCATGGAATTTATAAGGTAGTTATATTCGATGCTGAAAAACTTTACTGCCAAATTTTGTGTTTGTGTGAGATTAAGTCTTCTGTATTTAAAACTTATGCCCAGGTTAATGAAAAGTTATAGATGTGTTTTATCTACTCAGCAAGCACCATTTTAAAGGGAAATACTAACCTAACCAGCAAATTAGTTTCAAGCAAGTATACACCTGAAACAGATGAACAGAACACATATTGCAATTCAGTGTTTTATTTCTGTAGATTTACCTGAGTGATTTTTCCTCAGAGCAACCAGAGTGTTTTTTAAATCTTATTTTAAATTTTGCTAGCAAACAAGCCAACCTCACAGAAAGGATATTATATACTGTTATGTACCATTTTAAAATGTATGCACGGAGGAAACTATAAACTTAAAACCTTCTGCATTAATAGACTTTGCTTGATGGTAAATTCAAAACAAATCCCCTTCACATACTGAGAGTGTAAGCAAACACCTTCAAGGATAAAAGAGATCAGACAGTGACTTGTCAGGATTTTAGCCACAGCAGAGGGCTAGTAAGTGACTCTGGCTATAACTTCAAGAGCATGGCAGAGCTGTCCTAACTTACGGTTAGATAAACCATCAGCTATAGTTCATTAATTGTTAGATAATCAGATATTATTTCTCTACTTGATCTGCAATGGGGATGATCTTCAACTGGCCAATTGAATCAACTAACTGTTTGGGACCTATAAATCATTTTATGAGACAAAAATATAAAGAACTAGGAAACTTAAAGATAATAATTCTCATAAATAAATTATAATAATTAAATTATTTTAATTTAAAATTATAATATGCCTACTGTCGATGTAGCAGATAATATCACTTACTTTCAATTATGAAGAGAAAGTGACTAAATTTTTTTCCTAATCCTCACCCAAGGACATGTTCATTGATTTTAGAGAGAGAGACACACACATCAATGCCACAGAGAAACATTGTTCAGTTCCCCCTGGTACACACCCTGATTGGAGACAGAACCTACAACCTAGGTATATGCCCTGACCAGGAATTGAACCCACAACCTTTTGACGTATGGGTTGATGCTCCAACCATCTGAGCCTCCTGGCCAGGGTGAAAGTGACTAACTTTTGAATGTAAAATGATAATTAAGTTTGGTTTATTTCTCTTTTTTTAATAAGAAAAGTCTTATGTCTGAATAATTTCATTTTGCATTGAAAGCAGAACTATCAGGCAAATCTGACCAATTACGAATGAAATCACATATGGTTGCTCTTAGATATAGACTTGATATGGAGACAATTTGACAGACTGAACATCTTCTCACAGGGCAAGAGAAAAGCATATGTTCGTAAAATCGTCCATACAATACCTCAGTCTGATCTAACGATTGCAGTAGGGAGCAAGGCGGGTACACACATAAGCACATGAAGCTGCTGCATAAAACTGCTGAGAAGTGTTGAGATGCAGAATGCACAGGACAGTTCCATTCAGTGTCTAATTACATCTTTAATTCAAAATGATGGGAGGGCAAGGAAGGGAGCAGCATCAAAATTCTTGTAACAAAGTTTACATAATCTATTTGATGTTGTTGGAGAAACAGCATATGTTTCCGGTAATTGCTAAAACCTCCAAGGATACTTTCTCAATTACCATCAGTGAAACCGAATGCTACGAAGCCTCACCAACTCACTACCTGTGGGACTGACAGAGGTACATATCCACAGCAGTGGAGCTGGTAATAAATCGTCTTTGACCCTTAAAAGCATTGTTTTAACCTTGAGTGTAGCCTTTTGACAGACACCTAAAGACAGCCATCTTCACTTTTTGAAGAAAAACTGCCTCACTACCCACATCGCCTAGTGGCCCAATTGACCTACGTATTTTTCGGACTATAAGATGCACTTTTTTGCCCCCAAATCTGGGAGGAATAATGGTTGTTATAATGCTGCTGTTGAGTTCTGTTTACATTTACATTGGTGAAATATTATGTTACTTATGTTATTAAATATTTTGCCACATTTTTTGCTTAAATTTTTCCCCCTATTTTTGTCTAAAACCTAGATGCGTCTTATGGTCTGAAAAATACAAAATACCTTACCAAGATTTCAATAGGGGAGGATGGTGTAGTAGGATGATGTTCAGCCTTTTTCATTTCATGACACACATAATTCCTAAAACTGTGAGGCGCACCAAAAATATATTGTTTTATTACCGATCTGACAAAAATAATAGGTATAATTTTGATTTATTCATACTGGGTGGGCTATTGTTGTGTTGCCTGTTGTCTTTTTTTTATTCGACAATCTAAGAAAAAAAAATCAGCGCCCCTGAATAAATATCTGACTAAACATCTGACTAATCAGAGCACTGACCTGTTTTCCCTTACCAGTTGAAAATCACTGGTGTAGGAATAGGGTGTGCTGTGGAACTCTGTGGATGGGAGTCGTACACACATTCCTTAGTCATAATGTGTTATAGTGAGAAAAATGCACGTGTGTGAGAAAGGAACTTACCTGGCCCTTACTGTAGGGCTCCTGAGCAATGACGAGTGCTTATCTGAGATTTGTGGTCATGGACCTTACACGAGACCAGTCATAATAGTCGTGCCATTTTTCTTCAGCTATGCTCACCAGTTTGTGTATAACCCTAGAGTGGGTAGATAGCTGAATTTATATTGAGTTGGGGGTTGTTAGGTAAGAAAAAGGGAAGATAAAAGGGACAAAAGAGTTATAATTGGTAAGAATGTAATTACCAGGAAAGACCATGGGATTTAGGTTGGAAAGGGGAAGTAAGAACAAGTGGGAAAGGCTGACTGATTTTGAAGAGAAAGTATTGGAATTTTAGAGGAAGACTTTTTGGATTAAGGTAGAGAAAGTAAATTAGAAAGATATGTCAGTGTGGGTAGAAAATGGACATTTGAACACAAGATTTTGAATGTGCAGCAATTAATCATAATGATAGAGGACAAGGGCCTATCAGGGTCTACTCCATTTGCTGGAAAGACAAGGATAACCAAGACAAATGTGCCCGGCCACACGGATTTTACATTCTTTGCTGAATCCATGTGGACCTCAGCTGAGACACTCAAACACGGGTATGTTACAATATGACAATAAATTGTTTATTTTAAAATGTTGATTGATATTAATATTTAGATTACCAGAGGTTCATTTTAACCAAGGAGGTGCCAAAATAAAATTCTCCAAATGTGCGAATGTGCCATTTTTGTTCCTTTGCTTAATAGAAGAAAATAAACATGGAATCTATCAATTTAATGGCATTTTGCAGTCTTTCCTGAGATTCCTAGATATTTTTATTTCATTTTCATTATTGTTTATGTTCGTATTATTTTGTATTAGCTCCCAGTGTACAGCATAGTGGTTAGGCAATTCTATACTTTACAAAGTGCTCCCACTCAGTATCTCCAGTACCCACCCACACCATACAGAGTTATCACAATATTATTGACTATATTTCTTATGCTGTACTTTATATCCCCATGATGATTTTGTAACTATCAATCTGTACCACTCAGTTCCTTCACCTTTTTCACCTAGCCCCCATCTTTCACTCTGGCAACCATCTGTCTGTTCTCTGTATCCATGAATCTGCTTCCGTTTCCTTTCTTCATTTATATTGTTCCTTAGGTTCCAATATAAGTGATATCTTGCCGTATTTGACTAGCTTATTGCAGTGACCATAACAGCCCCCAGGTTGATCCATGCTGTTGTAAATGGTAAGATTTCATTTTTTATGACTGAGTACCATTCCATTTTTTATATGTATGACATCTTTATCCACTCATCTATTGATGCCACTTGAATTGCTTCCATAGGTTGTCTATTGTAAATAACTGGAATGAACATAAGGGTGCATATATGTATTTTTAAATTAGTGTTTTAGGTTTCTTCAGATATACTTGTATACACACAAGTGGGTGTATACGAGTCATAAGGTCATTCTCTTCAACAAAACTGACCTTGAAGAGACAGACCACAGACCCAGGAAACTCGGAGAACACCTAGTGGGATAAACGCCCCAAAGGCTACACCTGGGTATAACATATTCAAACTCCAGGAAATCAGTTTTTAAAATCTTGAAAGGAGTCAGAGGGGGAAATGCCCAATACACATAGGTTAAAATTCATTTGTTTTCAAAGAAAGTCTTTATTTGTTATTACTATAGAAGTATGTTACTTTAAATTTCAGTGTACAAAATCCAGTTCTAGTTTTACCTTACCTTACCATAACACCTTCTCCCCATAAACTAACTAGTGTAAAATTAACTAATATTCATATAGAAGTTCTACACACAACCAACTGTGTCTTGCTATGTTGACTCCTTTTATTTAGACCCATTTTCCATGTGCTGACTTATGGTATAATAATCAGGCATTTTACAGTCAAGATGTTAAGAGAGAACATTGTTCTTCCCCGTAAGTTTTTTTTTTATGACTCTTTTCTCTTTTCTCAACACTTCAGGCAAATAAGATTTAAATTCTAGTTTCCCCAAAATAATAATTTAATTATTGCAAAATAAAGAATCTTACTTTCCACACTATCAAATTTGATCAGTTCCACACTAAAACAACCTCCCACACAATATTCAAGTTAAGTGAAAACAAACAAATAAATGGATCTAGATGTATAAGAATGAACAGCTCTCTTATTTTCTTCCTCCTTCTTTCCCCAGCTTGATTTTGGAGAGAGCCGAAGTTGAGAGAAAGGATAGGACATTATAAAAGTAAATGTAATATTTCATAGAGCAGCTAGGAGATTTAAAACACTCTTTACACACTAATAATACAGTGCTCAGAAAATGTTATGTTCTAATTAAATCTTCTCATGAACTTAAAGTAAATGCACGAGGAAAAATGTGTTTTTTCTTTTTTTAGAATTCCAATCCTAAAAACCTTTTGAAAATGGTTTAATCCCCTTCTTGGCTTATTAAATATAATCTATGGAAGAAAATGAACATATTTGGTGAGTTAGATCGTGTGACTCAGAATCATCATTATGAATAACAATTCTCATTGTACATTTCTGGAAAGGTGTAGGAGTTTGGACTGATTATGTATAATCTTCAAGCAACGCCATAGAAAGTTCTCTTCTGTATAAACCTTGTTTATCATTTGCTTTTCCCCCTTCACTTTTATCTTTCCTTTAAAGTTTACAACTTTACACTAACTTTGTATATATGATTTTATTATAAAAATATAAACTATTTAATCATATTTAACCCCTAAGTACTTGCTTCCTAACTTCTACCAACTTGGTTTCTTATCTTATTAGTAAACTAATGTCTTAGTTCAAGTACTCATTATTTACTGTGGCACAGAAGAAACTGCAACAAGAGTTGTTTTGAATTATACATTAACTGTGTCAGTTCTTTCTCACCCTGGTGAAGATACAAACTTTTAGGCTGAGAGAGGATAAGCTTTCTTAATCTGGAGTACATAGTAGATGGAATGTTTATCCAAAGGAAAGGATATGAGAGCTGCCTACTAATCCAGGCTTTTTTCCCTAAGGATGATTTTTAGTTAATGTATTTATTAAACAATATTATAATCCTATGAATTCAAGATCACCCTTTCATCTTGGTACTTGGTTCCAGCCTTCTAAGATTTTAGAGCAATTGAAAAAACATGACTTTCGATTCAGGTAAAAATTGTAGGTAGAAATTAAAACTATCATTTGCTGAGTACTTACCAAGTGTCAGCCATATAGATATACACACACATAAGTACAAACATACATATAACAAATACATACATGTATACAGTATTATTAATATTCATAATGCTCCTAGGAGGTAAGAATTATTATTTCTGTATTTGTAGATATGAAAACAGAGGCTCAGTTAGGTTAAACCAGATAGTTTAAATCCCAATATGAGATGGCAATAACACTGTCAGCTAGAACCATAAGAAAAAGGTTCCTTCAGGACTAGAATTGGGCTCTAAATGGATGCTAAACTGGGAGAATGAAATAAATTTGAGGGACATTGGAAGTAGACATCCAGAAAGACATAATAGTAGATAAAATCTAGGAATAGAATGCTGCACCTAGAGTTTGGACAAGGAAACTTTCCTATATGTAAAAACTATAATCTACAAATTGAGGAATGAATTATATATAATAAATATTTTGTTCACACCTTATTTACTTGACCTTTAGGCAAAATCATGTAAAACCAGGAAACTTGCCTGAATTTACTCAGTGCCATTCTCTTTTTCTAAGTTTTACCGTCACCTCTTCAGTTTTCTGCTTGCTGATCTCTCTCCAGTAATCTCAAGTTACATAAATAAAACCTAGAGACTTCCAGTCAAGATGGAGGCAGAGATAAACACGACTTGCCTCATTGCACAACCACATATTATTACAACTAAGCTATAGAAAAACCTCACTCAGAAGCATCAGAAATTGAGTTGAATGGAAGTCAGATAACTATGGAACTAAAAGAACCACATCTACCCAGCCTGGTAAAAGACACAGAGGTGGGGAGATGTGGAATGGGCTGATCCCACACCCATGTGTGGTAATTAAAAATTCAAGAGAGATATTTTGGGAGCAAGGGGTCCCAGCTCCATACCAGGCCTCCCAGCCCAGAGTCCCAGTGCCAGAAACATAAAGCCCTATAACTTCTGGCTATAAAAACCAGCGAGATCTTGGGGACAGCTTTCTCCCAGACAGAATGGCAGGCTATTGTTCTTTTCCTGGGTTCTACCCTGACAGCCACAGAACCAGCAGGCAGATGCTGTATCTGAGACCCCATCAACTTGGCTTACACTATTTATTCCACCCTGGTGAATCCCTGAGGCTCTTCCCTATCCATCTTACAGGCCCATCCAAGCTGTTAACAGTAGCTTTTCCTTATAAATGGCTGGGCTTGGCTCAGGTTTCAGATCTTCCTAAATACTCTCAAACAAACAACAGCCAGCCTCAGCGAGGACCCAGCCCCCATACCTCTTGTGAAGTGGCCCCAGGCCCAGCACTATCAGAAGTCAGCTTTAGATCACAGTTTGGCTTTGCCTGGGAACCTCCAAGTCCAGTACAAGTAGCAGCCATCTGCAGGTTGCTTTGTAGCTCATGTAGGGTGGCCCCGGGAAGAACACAGGTGGTGGCTGATCTTAGCCTGCACCATGTGGGAAACCCCAGAGCCAGTGCACCCAGTGGGCAGCTACAGACCATGTCAGAGCACCACTGCACTGCCCCTGAACAGCTGATCCTCCACAGAGGATGGAGGTTGGTGGTCAGTGGTCAAAGCCAGTCCATGCAGCTGGCTGGCCTGGGTAAATCCCTCCCACTGACCTTCTAACTAGGAAGCAATCGGGGCTCAACTACAAAGGAGGGTGTATTCAGCCAACATGGAGGGCATAGCCTGAGTACCCAGCTTGGGTGATAGGGGAGGCTATGCCACTGGACCCTATAGGACACTTACTACCTTAAGCCATGCTACCAAGACGGGGAGTTATAGTAGCTCTACCTAATATATAGAAACAAATACAGGGAGACTGCCTAAATAAGAGACAAAGAAACATGACCCAAATGAAAGAAGATTAAAACTCCTAGAAAAGAACTAAACACAATGGAGAGGAGCAATCTATCAGATGCAGAATTAAAAACACTAGTTATAAGGATGCTCAAGGAACTTAGTGAGGACCTCAGCAGCATGAAAAAGATCCAGCCAGAAACAAAGGACTTACTAACTGAAATAAAGAACAATTTACAGGGAAGCAATAGTAGAGTGGATGAAGCTGAGAATCAAATCAATGGTATATAACATAAGGAAATAACAACAACAAAAAGAACCCAACCCATCAGACCAACAAGAAGGAAAAAGAATTCCCCCCAAACAAGGATAGTGTAAGGGATCTCTGGGATAACTTCCAGCACTCCAACATTTGTATCATAGGGGTACCAGGAAGGGAACAGAAAGAGTAAGAAATTGGAAATCTGTTTAAAAAATAATGAAAGAAAACTTCCCTAATTTTGTTGAATGAAATAGATGTGCAAGTCCAGGAACCACAGAGAATCCCAAACAAGATGGATACAAAGAGGCCCACTCCATGACATATCATAATTAAAATGCCAAGAGTTAAAGATAAAGAGAGAATCTTAAAAGCAGCAAGAGAAAAGCAGTTAGTTACCTAGAGGGGAGTTTCCATAAGACTGTCAGCTGGTTTCTCAAAAGAAACTTTGTAGGCTGAAAGGGATTTGCAAGAAATATTCAAAATCATGAAAAGCAGAGACATACTGCCAAGATTCCTCTACACAGTAAAGGTATCATTTAGAATTGAAGGGCAGATAAAGAGCTTCCCAGACAAGAAAAAACTAAAGGAGTCCATCATCACCAAACCATTATTATATGAAATGTTAAAGGGATTTATTTAAGGAAAATAAAGATTAAAAATATGAACAATATAATGGCAATAAACACATATCTATCAACAATTGAATTTAAAAAACAAACTAAGCAAACAAGAAGAACGGAGTCAGAATCATGGATAGGAAGGCATTTTGATAGTTGCCAGATGGAAAGGGGTTTTAAGGGAATGAGTGAAGATTTGAAAGGATTAAGAAGTACAAATTGGTAGTTACAGAATAGCCATGGGGATATAAATACAGCATAGGAAATGAAGTAGACAAAGAATTTCTACACATGACCCATGGACATGAACAAAGGTGTGAGGATTGTCTGAGGGAGTGGGAGATACTGGGTGGAGGAGGGCAGAGCAGAAAAAATTGGGACAACTGTAATAGCAAAATCAGTAATATAGAATTTTAAAAATAATGAAAATAAAACTCACAATCTTACTGGCTTAATGAGCTTTGGACCTACCACAGTATTTGAGTAAAAGGAAAATCTTGGAAAGGAAAGAGTTAGGGGAGGGTGAGAGACAAATGCTGTGTATAATCTCTGCCCACTACCTAGTAGAACCCCTAACTACACTTGCGCAGTGGATACTCTAAGAAACCAAATCAAGGCCAAAAGGTATGAACATAAATTTCAGCTGCTGCTCATAGCCATAGAGTTAAAGCTTGGAATTAGTTGCTTCATAAAACAAAATAGAACAAAACAAAAAAATCACTCTTTGGAAGTATGTAAAGAATCTAGAGTCTATAATATGTTAATTACATGTCCTATACACAACCAGAATTCCTACACATATGGAGAAACAAGATCATGTGACTCACATGTGATGAAAAGACAATCAAAGAAATTGACCTTTGTAAGATGCAGCTGCTCAAATCAGCAGGCAAAAATTTAACGCAGCTTTTATAACTATACACAATGATGGAAACATTTATATTAAAATCAATCAATAAATAGGAAATGACATCAAGAAATATAAAACAACTATAGAGTAATACTAAAAAATATAATTTCTTAAATAAGAAGTTGGAGTGGACACAGAGCATTTGTTTAGTAAATAAACATCAGTTTTACAGACATGCCACCTTCACATTTTAAGTACACAATAAATCTGAACTGAATTTTATTTTTTATATGCTTTTGGTCTTTGTTTATAGTTTCATTCAGCTTCATCAGTAAGGAACACTTTTTCAGAAAGGGACGGAGATGGTAAAGTGAAGCACCTTGGCAACCTGTCTCATGCGCTGCTCCCCACAGGCACGGAACCGCGGCATGCTTCCAATGGACATGCCTGTTAATGGGCTCCTTTCCCTGCACTGCTGACAGGAGGCCAAAACCGTTTCTATTTCCTACTCCTTTATAAAAAATAATGCAAATGAATGGATGTTAGTTGAGTATACAGACGCAGTCTAACCATCAAAAGAAAAGGGTAAACTGTATAACATTATTTGGAGGAAAAAAGGGGTATGGAGTACCCAATGCAATGCCATTGGATCTCTTCGCATTACTACCTAAACCATGGTTGATCCAACAAACTCCTTACTAACTTGTATTTATCACACAGCATCTAATAAGGTGATTTTATTATATATTTTATATTATCCTAGTCAACAGCAGTGCCAGAGAAAGACAGTGGCAAAGCCACCTGTTTGGTTTTCTCATTATTTCTCATTATTTCTCATTATTTCTCATTGGTTTTCTCATTATAAAAGTTTTCTCATTATTTCTTGGCTTAAACTTCAGGTACATGATCAGGCTGAATCAAACACTCCCTTTCGTAACCCACAATCTGTGCTGCTACCATATGATATACATAACTCAATAATAAAATACCACCTTCTATTGCAAGTGCTTTTTGATTGCCTACATCCCACTTCCTATTCAAGCTTCTTCAAAAAGACTAAAAATCACTACTACTTCTCATAGGCCAACAGGCAACCACATGAAAACAATTCCCAAAATTTGACTCCTACTTCCAGACCTCAAACAAAATTGAAAAATTAAATGTGAGAGATGGAAAATGAGGAGATAAAACAAACAAACAAACAAAAATAAAAATGAGGAGAGAAGTTTTACACAGTAACTGAGATAGTGGTGGGCAGATATATACTGCTATATGGAACTTTAATGCTTATCTACAATAACAGTAGGATAGAAAACAAAGTAAAATTTTTCTTAAATCTGTTGAAGGATTATCAATTGTGTTGCGTTCAGATAAACAAGTTGCTTCTTTAAAGCTGGAAAATGAGATCACTCATTTGGGAGGTTCATTTTTACTGAACTTTTTCTCAGTTTATAATCAGCATTTAAAAATCATCTGAAACTGAATCAACAATAAATGAGAACAAACATAGATCTTTAGAAACCATACCCTAATCCATTCTGATATACTTCAGGTATCTGCAATCCTTACTGAAAACCCTAAAACACTTTCCTAATTAAAAAAAAAAGCGTTGCGAAAGATTAGGAGTCAAATTAGCTGAGAATGTCATCTTCTAGGAACAAATTGTAATATGAGAAGTGTGCAGGTAATAAGGAATGTTGAAAAAGAGCTATGCAGTAAAAATGTCCGTGTGTGTTTTTCACAATCTCCACGGGAAAGGCTGTATAGCATTAGTTATCCACCCAAGTATTTCTAGGTTCTACAAGATCAATTAAGCTAGTACTAGATGAAAATTTCACCCTTTATTTAATTCCATATTCATGACATACTATTTAATCTGTAGATTGACTTTCTTAAGGAATCTACCTAGAAGTGTACCAAACTTTTATTAGGTAGACATTTTTGTTCTCAATAGGAATGGAGAAAAAATAAAGCAATATTTATTTAACATGTAGTACATTGCAGGCAGGTTCCCATACACTTTTTATATACTGTCTCTGTAATTCTCAGCAGACTTCTGAATAAGAATTAAACTCATTTTACAAGTAAGAAAATTAAATTCAGAAGGACTAAATTATATCTCCAAAGTTACATAGCTGTTAAGTGGTGAGGCTGGGAATTAAACCTCCTTTTACATAGGTCCAAAATCCATGTTCTTTCTATTCCACTGACCATTGATAAAATGCCATTTTGCTCTATACATCGATTTCTAAGGAGCTTTTAGTGTAAATAAGGCTCCTTCAGGGCCCACTCACTCCCCCTGGGACTGACAAAGTAAGAAGTCTGACTCCAAGCTGTTGAGACTAGACCCTGGATCTCCTGGTGGAAAAATCCAACAGCCAGGTCTCTAGCATCTGAGACTAGAAGTCAAATATCTGATTGCTTATTTGACCTGGATCTAGACAAAATCAATTCAGGTCATTTGTCACTAATTAATATGTGCTGAAACAATGTTCTAAACATTCAGGGTCCATAACCTTTTCATTCTGCATGTCTCAGGGATACCTGAGTACAGTCACCTCTTGATTAAACTGGATGGACAAGTTAACCTTTGAGCTACATCCTGGCACATGAAAAAGAATGGCTTTGATAACCCATGGAGCTGGAAAGAGGACTTTCTAATATAAAAAGAAAAAATGGATGTTAGAAAAGCACTTAAACACTTCTTATACAAGGAGCAGAATCTTCAGAACTCATGCACCCTTAATAAGGAGTGACCATTAAATAAAAATGTGAAGACGGCATAATGTTAAAGAAAGCTTTTGCCTGATCTTTGGCCCCTGATTGCTAAAATGGTTTTGTCTCGCACTTAAGAGCA
>PVKM010009931.1:0-36042 GCA_004027735.1 Carollia perspicillata | reverse complement strand
AGTCTTTATCAATTTTAAAGATATAGGCTGATTTAGGTTGCATATGTCTTTGATGTGAATTTTGGCAGGCTGTGTCTTTCAAGAAATTGATCCATTTAATATAAGTCATCAAATGTGTAGCCATAGAGTTACTTGCAACATTTCTTTATTAGCCTTTTAATGTCTACATTTGCTGCTGTGGTGGTCCCTCTTTCATTTACGGTACGAGTAATTTCATTCTCTTCTTTTTTTTCTTAGCTGGTCTCTTCTTCTTCTTCTTTTTTTTTTCTCTTAGCCTGTCGAGGGGTCTATGATTTCATTTGATCTTTTCAAATAACTAGCTTTTGTTTACATTGATTTTATCTATTGATTTTCTGTTTTCAATTTTATCGACTAACACCCTCATTTTTATTTCCTAATTCTTCTTACTTATTATTTAATATCCTAAGGTAAAAACTTAGGTTGTTATTTTAGATCTTTCATATTTTGTAAAATAGCAGGTTCTTGAATGGAATTGTTTTGTTCAACAGCATTTTGTAATAACATTCATGAGAAAAAATAGTTGACCCCTGGCTGGCGCCACTGTTAGTGTGGAATTTGCACATTCTCCCCATGTCTGCTTAGATGTTTCTGGGTACTCTGGTTTTCTCTCACACCCCCAGTATGTGTACATTTAAGTGACTGGTATGTGAAAATTATCGTGATATGAATGAGTATGTTTCTGAGTCTGACATATGATGGAAAAATACAGTTGTTCCAGGGTTGGTTTCTGCGTGGCACTCTGTACACTAGGATAAACTCCAGTCACCCACAAACCTGAAATTGAATCATCTTATTTTTATTAATTTTTCTTAAATATGTGCATACCACATATTGATTTCAGTATCTAACATTGGAAGTATTTTGAGTCCTTATCTAGAAGTTTTGTGATGTTACTGTGACCAGAAATATTTAAAGGTAAAATTGGTTTCATTATTTGTTGTTATGCTTAAGGTTGCAGTTTCTAAAAACCTTTTGACAATTTTGAAGAATTACTATATATGCATTCAATGGAATAAATTTCTTTATATGCATTGTTTACACTGTATAATACAGTTTTGGATAACTTGTATTTTCATTATAATTGAGTTCAAAAATATTTTAAATTTCTCTTGAAATAACTTCTTTGAGCCATGTATTATTTAGAAGTGAATTTTTTAATCTCCAGTTACTTGGGAATTTTCCATTTTTTTTCTGTTTTAATTTCTAGTTTAACTCCATATGATATAAGAGCAGACATTGTATGATTTCTATTACCTTAAATTTGTTAAGGATTCTTTTATTGCCTAGAGCAAGGTCTATTTTTCATGAATGTTACATGTAAGCTTGAAAAACTGTGCATTCTGTTGTAGTTGGATGAAGTGCTCTGTTGATGTCAATTATATCCCGTTGATTAATGGCATTGAGTTCAACCATGCCCTTACTGATTTTCTGCCTGCTGGATTTCTCCATTTCTGGAAAAGGGGTGTTGAAGTCTGCAACTACAAATTCTCTCATTTTTATTTCTCTCAGAAAGTTCTTTTTACTTCTTCACTTTTGCAGAATAATTATACAAAATAAAGAATCTTAGGTTGGCGTTTCTTTCAACAATAAATATGTCACCTATTGTCCTCTTGTTTGCATGGTGCCTGAGAAATAGCATCTAATTTTTATCTTTCTTCCTCTATGAGTAAGATTTTTAAAAAGATTCTATTAATTTATTTTAGAGAAGGGAGTGGAGGAAGAAAGAGAGGGAGAGAAACATCAACGTGTGGTTGCCTCTTACATGCCTCCTACTGGGGACCTGGCTTGGAATCCAGGCATGTGCCCTAAACTGGGAATTGAACCAGTGACCCTTTGATTCACAGGTTGGTACTCAATCCACTGAGTCACACAGCTAGGGTTATAAGTAACTTGTTTTTTTTTTTTATTTTAAACTTCTTTGGGATTTTTATGTCTATATTTATTATCTTTAATTTATAATTTTTTTACTGAAATAAAGTTCTTTTGACATTTATCCTGTTTGTTGTTTTCTCAACTTCCTGATCTGTGTTTTGGTGTCTGACATTAATTCAGGGGAAATATTCTGTTGATACCTTTTAGAAATATTTACTTAATTTTTTTATTTCTCCTACTTCTATTATTCCCATTACTTTTATATAACCCACAATTGCCCCCACACTTCTTGGACAGTGTTTGACATATGTTTTTTTTTCACTTGTTTTCTTTGCTTTTTGTTTTTTGAGGATTCTTTTATTATTATCATTACTGTTATTACTGTTATTATTATTATTATTGATTTTAGGAGAGAGAGTAAGGGAGAGAAAGAGAGTGAGAGAAACATCAACTTGTTTTTCCACTTATTCATTGCATTCATTTGTTGATTCTTGGATGTGACCTCACTAAGGATAGTACCTGCAACCTTGGTTGATTGCTAAAACACTCATCATATCAACTGAGCTATCAGGCCAGGGCCAAGAATTCTTGAAATATCCTTTAGATTATAGATTTTTTCCTCAGTAATATTCAATGTACTAAAAAGCCTGTCAAAAGCAGTTCTCATTCCTGTTACCATATTTTTTTGTGACTGGTATTTCTTTCTGATTCTTTCTTAGTAATTTAATTTTTATGCATTTATTGCTTATGTGTTCTTACATGCTGTAAACTTTGCCATTAGTGCCTTTAGCAAATTAATCATAGTTGTTTAAAATTCCCATCCTGATACTTTCAATATCCATGATTTGTCTGATTCTATTGATTGATTCGTTTCTACAAATTATAGTTTGGGCCTTGTTGTGTATTGAATTTTTTTTTCTTGGTATCAGACATGATGTAGTAGGTAAAAAGAAACTGCTATAAATAATCCTTAAATAATACAATTGTGAAGTGTGAGGGGAGGGGGAGTGTTCTACAGTCCTCTGAGTAGGTCTTAGTCTTAAAATTTAGAGTCAAAGATGTAGAGTCTATAGAATTTCACATTAAAAATTAAAACAATAATTAAGTATGAAGTATAAAAAACAATCTTAGCTGATTGTTTTTTAGCTGAGTCAGAGCTGATTACTTAAAATGTATGAAACCCCAGGCTAAAATAAATACTATTTGAAAGCATTAGAACAAACAAACAAACTAAACCACCAATACAACTTTTTAAATGAAAAATGCAATAAAGCAATGTTTTAAAAATTGTTTCTGATTAGAAGAAAATATTATATACATTGACATATATATTTATATTGAATTCATAAAACAGTGTTTGTGTTCATAAAATGCCTTAAAATACAATATAAAATGTTAATTTTTTAAAATTAGTCTTTTAAAAATATGAGCTTAGTATACCATAAATTTATAGAAGAATAAAAATTTATTTAAATAAAATATAATGTTAGTCATTTAATGGGCTAATATATTGAAAATATTCTGTTTAGACCAATTTGTAGCTAAAACTTATTTTTAAAACTTATAATCAGACTATAAATTGCTAAAAATCTTTTTGAAGTGCAATTTGGTATTTCCTTTGCTATGCTTGGAGCAATTTTTGTCACCCAAATATAGGTTTTACTTACAAAGAATTAACCAAATTAGAAAAGATCCACATGCACAAAAGTTGACATTCCTACGTGTGATTAGGAAAGTAGTTAGATAGGATATTTTATCAATTTTCTTTATCATTTACCACATCATTACATTTTTTAAATAGTAACACCACATTCACTATGTTGGTGTTTAAAAAAATAAAATAGAACCCTACCGGTGTGTCTCAGTTGGTTGGGCTTCCTCCTGCAAAGCAAAAGGATGCTGGTTAAATTCCTGAACAGGATATACACCTGGACTGCAGGTTTGGCGCCCAGTTAGGGTATGTAGGAAGAGGAAACCAATAGATGTTTCCTCTTTCTCCTTCCCTTGTCTTCTGTCTAAAAATAAATGAATACAATATTTAAAAACAAACAAATAAATAAATAAAAATGCAATGTGAAAAATCCCATTTGCAATTAATGTCATTATCTACCTATAAAATCAATAAAACAATCTGAAAGATTTCCAAGGGTTAATAATAAACCCATTTGTGCAAGGACCTCTCAGTTTACATTTACCCTAAAATAACCAGTTACTGTGCTGTCATAAAACTGTAGAGAGGAATTAAAATATGGGTAATTATTTTCAATCAAATGCTCCACTCTGAAAAGGTATAGTATTAACTGCAGATAATACAATATTTTATGAATTCTTGATAAAGAAAAACTAATAATAATAAATAAAACTTCAACTTCATGGAAACAATAAGAGGCCTGGAATGCAGTTATAGTTCATCTTTGTGAAATATACAGGTCTTGACTTTATTTTCATTTCCAAAGGTTTTAGCATTTTTTTCAAGCCTAAATACTAACAATTGTTTATATTCTGTTCTTTGCTATAAATAAGAAATGTTTTATTTATATTATTATGTAAAATTAGAATTCTTAGCTAAGTGTTATACATATCTTTCATGTAATAATATACTTGCTTTAAGCTTATTTTGATATAAAGAAAAATCATACAACTTTATCTAACATTGTAGGTATACTAATTCATAATGCAATCATTATGTTCTTTGTGAAAATGCTTTCATAAAGAGCATAACTTGATACAGTTGGATGGAATTTGAATACAAAAGAAATTTGATTATTTATATTATTTTGATTTCTTAAACATATGTTTCCATTGTGATAACCTGCAGTTTACGAATACAGAAAGATATTAAAAGCATAACATTTTAAGGTAAGTCTCTATGGCTTGCCAGAAGATTCTGCCAAAAATCATTCTCATAATTTTTAAATAAGTGGTTCTACCTTGGAAATCCACTCATTGTAAAAATATTTGCATAGTTAATAAACATCATTATCAACTACAAAATTGTCTATAATGTACATTAGAATAAGTCATTAATTCAACAGCTAATCATGATTAGCATCAGGTACTTTATTGACAGAGACCAATAAATCAAAGATATATTAAGGTAGTTAATGGAAATGAAATAAAAAAGATTGAGAAGTATCCAATAAATTGTAGCATGATATTATTTTAAATGTTCCCTACATGTCATTGAATGCCATTTATGTTTCTAAAAATAAGATACCGTGGAAAATACTTCTGTGAATTCTTTTTTTTCAAAAACATTTTGAAAGTCAAATATACAACAAAGAATCTTTTAAATACCAAACAAGGTATGTAATTTGGTTTAGAAATAGCATGCAATTGGAGAAAATATCTAGAAGAAACAACACATGGAAGTATAGGTCTATATTTATTGAGAAGTAAATAGAATTCTCTAAAAACACAGTCTAGTCCTGGGCCAAATAGAATTTAAATTTTTCTTGGTACTTTAGTCATATTTCCAAACTCTTAGTGAACTTTATCATTATCTCTAAAAAATGCCCATAGATTCTATGGAGATAAATAATCACAAATATAATGAGAGTTTGTGTAGTACTTTTAAATAATTATATATTAGAAATAGTTAACTTATTTTATCATAATGATTTCCTAGGATATGCAAAACATTATCCAATGGATTTTTTATAGTAGGTGTTTTGTGATTATTCCTGTTTTTAAAAAGCCTGTTTTAAATGTTTTATGATTATGTACTGGAGACATCCACACCCATACTTACCTCAGACCATGCAACTGTTTGACACAAAACTTTATTAATTGAAGTTTTGCCATTTTTAACTTAACCACGCATATTCAACTATATACAGCATAATGGCCTTTTGATTTTAAGAGATATTTCACTTTACTGGCATGTCTACTTTATTTCCAATTAATAACCCACATTTTTCATTCATTTTTCTAATCTATTATAGTGTTTCCTGTACATTTTAGTATTTTTTATTCTTGTTCAATTACAGTTTCTCCACATTTTCCCCTGTTGCTCTCTCTTTCCCCACCCAACTGTACTCCCTAGCCCAGGCTCCCACAGTCAAGCCCCACTCCATTGTCTGCCCTTGCCCATAAGTCCTTTACACATGTTCCTTGATTTGCACCTTCCCCTTCTTTCCCCCTTATCCCCCTCCCTCTCTGCTCTGGTCATTGTCACATTGTTTTTTATTTCAAGGTCTTTGGTTCTCTTGTGCTTGCTTGTTTGGTTTGTTGATTACATTCCACTTATGGGTGAAATCATTTGGTATTTGTCTTTCACCACCTGTTTTTTTTTTTTTTTTTTCACTTAGCATAATACTCTCCAGTTCCTTCTTTCTTTCTGCTGTGTAGTATTCCATTGTGTAAATGTACCACAGATTTTTGACCCACTCATCTATTGATGGACACAGTAGATGGACACATCTACTAGTACTTGGCTGTTGTAAATTATGCTGTTTCTAGCACTCAGTTATTGTAAACTATGCTGCTATGAACGTTGGCATTCACAAGTTCTTTTGAATTGGTGTTTCGGGATTCTTAGGGTATAATCCCAAATGTGGAAATACTGGATCAAAAGGCAGTTTCATTTTTAGCTTTTTGAGGAAATTCCATTCTGTTTTCCACAGTGGGTACACCAGTCTGTAATACCACAAACAGTGCACTAAAGTTCCATTTTCTCCACAACCTCTCCATCGCTTGTTTGTTGATTTGTTTATGATGGCCACTCTGACCAGTGTGAAGTGATATCTCATTGTGGTTTTAATTTGCATCTGTCTGATCACTAGTGATGCTGAGCATCCTTTCATATGTTTCTGGGTCTTCTGTATGTCTTCTTTGGAGAAGTATACGTTCACATCTTTTGCCCATTTTTTAATTGGGTTGTTTGTCTTTCTGGTGTGGAGTTGTGTAAGTTCTTTCTATATTTTGGAGATCAAAACCTTGTGGAAAACAATATAGAATTTCATAAAAAAACTAAGATGGAACTGCCCTTGATCCAGCAATCCCACTACTGGGATAATTCCCTAAGAATCCTGAAGCACCAATTGAAAAGAACCTATGTACCCCAATGTTCATACAAGCATTATTTATAATAGCCACATGTTAGAAACAATCTAAGTGTGTGGATTAAAAAGTTGTGGTACATTTACACAATGGAATACTACACAGCAGAAGGAAAGAGGGAATTCATACTTTTCAAGACAATATGGACGCAACTGGATAGCATTATGTTTAGTGAAATAAGCCAAGCAGTGCAAGACAAATACCACATGTTCTCACCCATAGGTTGAACCTAATCAATGAAACCAAATAGTGAGCAGAATAGAACCAGAGACATGGAAATAAAGAACAAACTGATAGTGGTAAGAGGTGAAGGAGGAGGGCAATAATAAGGGAAAGGAAGGGAAGGACCAAACCAAAGAACAGGACTAGGGGACTCATCAGCACAGACATTGGAAGGGGGATCTCCTGTGGAAGTGGGGTCAGTAGGAAACTTGCAAAACTACTTGTTCCCGATTACACGAATCCCATACATTTGCACTTATATTAGTTTTCACACTCCTGTTATCAAGGGAAAGCTGAACTGTACCAGTAATTTGGATACCACTCTTTCTTTTTCTTCAGAAAATTTATATTACCTGTGTTCAGTAAACCTTGATAAGGAATTGTATTAGCCTTTTTATTTTCTTTAAATTTGCAGCATTTTTTTACTTCTCAATTTGTATTATTTTTATTTCTTATATTTATATGTTGTGTTGCTTTCACAAAATACTTGCTCAAATGTTTGATAGAGGCACTGAAAAAGACCACCTTATTTATATTTCTGTACTAAATAAGAATGATTGTAATATTCACCATGAAGATATAAACAGGTATAATAAACACATATGCACCTAACATCAGAGCTCTAAAACATAAGAATTAAACTTTGGCATAATTCAAGGGAGAAAAGGTTTTAATAAGAGTCAAAGACTTCAATAATTGACTTTTAATAACAGGAAGAAGATAGAAAAGCAGTAAGGAAATACAGTGTTGAGTAACACTATGCATCAACTGTAACTAACAGATATATAAGTATACAGAACATCCCATCCAACAATAGCAGAGTACACATTTTTCTCCAGTGCATATAAAACATTCTCCAGTCTAGAGCATAGAACAAAACAAGTGTTAACATTTTCAAACACCTATTTGATTGACTACTATTGCAAAAGCAAATACGAAAACAAAACAAAAACTGACTACTCCAGAATGTAGAGAAATTGGAATGTTTGCCTGTTCCTGATGGGAATGTAACTAGTTTAGCCAATGTAGAAAATGGTATGGCACTTACTAAAAAACATAAATAAATAGAAAATTACCAAATGATCCAGCAGTTCCACCTTTAGGTATATACACAAAAGAAAGTTGGGACACAAACATTTGTATACCAATGTGTATGGCAGCATTATTCATAACTGTTAAAAGGTGCATAACCCATGTATCAATTGGTAAATGAGTAGATAACCAAAAAGTGATTTATGAATACATTGGAATATCATGCAGACTTAAAAAGGAGTGAAATTCATATACATGCTACAACACAGATGACATTTGATAATTTTATGCTAAGTGAAATAAGCCAGAAAATAAGGACAACTAGTATATACCTCAACTTATAGTAGGTACTTGTAAATGTTTAAACAGTAAAACATAATTTAGTAAGAGTTTGAGGAGAAGGTGGTGGGGAAGTATTCTTTACTCATTACAGCGATTCAGTTTGGGATGATAAAAATATTGTGCAGATAGATGCCGATGACATTTACCCAACAATATGAGTGTGGTTCATTCCATGGAATTGAACACCTGAACATTTAAAAGAGTTAAATGTATGTATGTTTTACCACAACAAACAACAGAACAAATAACATAAATCAGCCATCATAGCCATTGTGTGCTGTCCATAAATCAATGGATCAGAGTGGCTTCTCTTTTAATGTGCTCTGGACTCAGTGAGGAATCTTCATGTGTCTGCTTTCACCTGTGTGCAAAACAGATTGTTGTATTGCTTATGTGAGATGAAACTTGCCATATCTGTGAAGTTTTGTTGGGACAACCATGCTGATTTCACTGTGTTTCATGGTATCTTTTATCTTCTAGCAAGTTAGTGTGGGCCTTTGCTCGCCATGCAAAGTGGTCTAACAGAAAGATTAGAAATACGGTATCCTTGGTCTGGATTCAGGACTGTCACATCAAGTCCACTATTTGCTGTTAGTCAGAGTAAGTCATGGATAGCCAAGAATCAAGATATGACAGAAAGTACTCTATGTACCGAGGAAAGAAACGTCAAAATCACATTTCAAAAAGAAAAATATGTGAAGTTGTATAGAATTGCTATCAGTCTACCACAATAATAAATCATCTTTCAGTATTTTGTTAATATATAGTTTGGAAATTTAGGAAATATTATTTTTAATTTTTAAAGGCTTATTTATTTTTTTTAGAAAGAGGGGAAGGGAAAAAGAAGTAGAGAGCGAGAAACATCAATGTGTGGTGGCCTCTTGTGCACCCCCTGCTGGGGACCAAGCTCGCAACCCAGGCATGTGCCCTGATTGGGAATTGAAACTGCTACCCTTTGGTTTTCTGGCCTGTGCTCAATTCACTGAGCTACACCAGCCAGGGCAGTTTGGAAATTTAGGAAATATTTTTAAATAATAAATGAGTAAATATATACTAAATATATATTATACTATAGCTAATATTATACTAGAAATGTATTTACTATTGAATATGTAATTTATATTCAATAAGAAATATATAAATTTCACATTCTCTGCACACATAATGTATAATCTGAGTATTCTGTAATTAACACTCCAATTCTGATACCATGTCTATTTTAAATTCATTCTATTTTTCATTTACTTTTACTAGATAGAGCAGAACTGAGCATTATGCTAAAGAATAAAGAGTTCAGAGAAAATGAATATATTATTTTGTTCATTTTCATAAAGTTTTTTGCTTCAATTGGTCAAAACAGAATAATGTTTTGACCAATTTGTTATTGGTCAAAATGACCAGTAATGTTATTATGGAAAGTTTTCCATCAGTTTCAATTTGTAACTTTGAACAGGCTTTCACTCTTCAAATAACATTTGAGAAGTACATAAATTACACAGCTGATACATAACCTATTCTTTATTACATTAGAGCATCTTGCCATTAATCTATTTTTTCATTATTTTCAAGGAAAATTTGAGGAAAGCCAGTAACATTTAGATTTTTATCTCAGGCTATTTCTTTTTTAAAATTTTCTCTTTTTATTATTGTTGTACAATTACAGTTGTCATCATTGCCCCCCGCCTTACTCTCCACCACTCTGCAATCCCCATCTACCATATTCAATCCTCCCCCAATATTGCCTTTGTCCATAGGTCCTTTACACATGTTCCTTGACTTGACCTTCCCCCTTCTTTCTCTGTTACATCCCTCCCCACCCCTCTGTATACTGTCAGTTTGTTCTTTATTTCAATGTCTCTGATTCTATTTAGCCCAGTTTTTTATTTTGTTGATTAGGTTCCACTTGTAGGTGAGATCATACGGTATTCCTCTTTCACCTCCTGGCTTACTTTACTAAGCATAATGCTCTCCATTTGCATCCATGTTATCATGAAGCGTAGGAACTCCTTTCTTTCTGCTGTGTAGTATTCCACTGTGTAAATTTTTGGATCCACCCATTTACTGATGGGGACTTAGGTTGTTTCCAGCACTTGACTATTGTAAATAGTGCTGCTATGAACATTGGGGTACTAGGTTCTTTTGAATTGGTGCTTCAGGATTCGTAGGGTATAATCCTAGGGGTGGAATTGCAGGATCAAAAGGCAGTTCTGTTTTAGTTTTTGAGGATATTCCATTATATTTTCCACAGTAGCTGCACCAGTCTGCAGTCCCACCAACAGTATACTAAGGTTCACTTTTCTCCACAATCTTGCCAGCTCTTGTTGTTTGTTGAATTGTTTATGATGGTCATTCTGACAGGTGTAAAGTGGCATTTCATTGTGGTTTTAATTTGCATCTCTCTGATCACTAGTGATGCTGAGCATCCTTTCATATGTCACTTTGTACATCCTCTGTGGAGAAGTGTCTGTTAAGGTCCCTTGCCCATTTTTTAATTGGATGTTCTGTCTTCCTGATGTGGAGTAGTGTGAGTTTTTACATATTTTAGAGTTCAAACCCTTGTCCTAAAGATCATTGGAATATATATATATCTCTCCCATATGGTTTGTTCAGTTTTCATTTTGCTGATATTTTATTTTGCCATGCAGACGCTTTTTAATTTGATTAAGCTTTTTAAGTCCTGTTTGTTTATTCTTTCTTTTGTGTTTTTTGCTCTATGGAACATATCAGTGAAAATATTGCTGCTTGGAATATCTGAAATTTTCCTGCCTATGTTCTCTTCTAGTACTTTCATGGTGTCACAACTTATATTTAAGTCTGTTATCTATCTTGAATTTTTTTTGTGTATGGTATAAGTTGGTGGTTGAGTTGGGTTGTGTGTGTGTGTGTGTGTGTGTGTGTGTGTGTGTAACTGTCCAGATCTCCCAATACCATTTGTCGAAGATGCTATTTTTACTTAATTTTATGCTTCTGTCCCCTTTGTCAAATATTAATTTACCACAGGGACATGAATTTATTTGTGGGCTCTCCGTTCTGTTCCATTGATCTATGTGTCTGTTCTTATGCTGGTACCAGACTGTTTTCATTAAAGTGGCCTTGTAATGTTATTTAATACCAGTTATTGTGATCCCTCCTACTTTGTTCTTCTTTCTCCAAATTAATGAGGCTATTTTGGGTTGTTTATGATTCCATATAAATTTTTGAAATTTCTATCTAAACTTATTAACGTATTTTCTATACTTTGGAAATTGCAATAGAAGGATTATGTTAATGTCTCAAATTTATGTATCCTACTTTCTGATAAAAAAATGTTATGTTTTCAACTACTCGGCTCTCATAACACAACTGCATCTATTTTCCACATTAAATGAAATCGCTATTGGTTGAGTCTATAAACTCTTATCCTTGTCTTATATTATCTTTTCTTCCATATTTATTCAGGTTAAATATATATTTAATTGTGTTTTCTCATCTTATTCTTGCTAACCTTTCAGTGTTAGAGATTTCCCTTTTTTCTGCCTACACTTATTCCAATAAGTTTCCTGATCTTAAATATATCCTGATGTAAAATATCATTTATATATCAAATTTTATCTCTCCAGTCTAGATTTGTTTTTCCTGAACCCCATACTCACATATCTGCCTCTTGGACATTTCTATATCGATGAATAATAGATATCCCCCAAACACATCCAAACACATCCGAAACTGAACTTATAAATTTCTATCCAAACTGGCTCTTTTAGCAACCATTCCTATTTTAGTGAATGATAACTCTATCCTTCCATTTACCAAGGCCAAATGCCTGAGAGTCATTCATAACTTTTCATTTTTTCTCATAATCCACATATAATATATTAAGTAATATTGCTGGTTCTATCTTCACAACATATCTAAAATCAAATCACTTTTCACTGCTAGGAGCACTATTACCACTGTGGGTCAAAACATCATCAATTCAGACTTGAGTTATTTCTACAGCTTCTTAACAGGTTTACTGTAATACTATTATTACTCTGCTATAGTCTATTCACAACAGAAAAATGCAAATGACACTATTTAAATTCAAGTCATTTAGAGTCCTGCATGATCTGGCTTCAACCTCCCTTCTCCATTATATTTTACCCTTCTGGGTTAGACTGACTGTTCCAGACACGTTGTTTTCCTTATTTCTTTGTTATACCAAAACACACGGTCACCTTCAGGCCTGTACACTAAATGCGCTGTCTGCTTGTACTGACCTTTTCATGGATATGATGCTGGTAACATCTTCACTTATTTCAAGTCTTTGCAAAATAATTGCATTACTACGAAATTTCATCCTATCATTTGATTTAAATTTGTAAGTGCCAACTGCCACAGTCATCCCAGTGTTTCAGCTCTCTCAGTACCTCATTCCATGCTCTATTATTTTTCATAGACTTTATTGCCTTCTAAATTACTGCATGATTCACTTACTGTTATTATCTATAACGTGTTGTCTGTCCTCCTCTTATATAATGTAACTAAAATCAATATTGTGATTTTTTACTGATATACCTATACCAGAAATTTAGAATAATAGCTAAACCTTACTTGTAGCCTAAATGATATCTGTGAATTGAGGATTCATATTTCTCAGGACACTGTCAAGTTGAAATTGAAATTCAAAGTTTGGGTCCCATGGAGTTGAGACTACCTCCTCAAAGAATAAGGGTATTTGCAAGACCACTATATCATGAAAATTCTAGAGGTGGTGAAAGATTGGCATTTAAATTAATGGTCAATTATAGGTACTTTTTTTTAATTATTGCAATAAGAACATTTAACATGAGGTCTACCATCTTAATAAATTTTTAATACATTATTATTAACTATAGGTATGCTGTTGTACAACACATCTAAAACTTATTTGGCTTACATAATTGGAATCTTGTTCTCATTGATTTACAACTTCAAACAACAGAATGAATAGGCAAGCTACTAATAAGAGGACATATGTACAAACCATATGCCAGATACGTAGTTAATTTCCAAAATGAATAAGGAAGTTCAAAAACTTGATAACAAAAGCAATAATAACCTGATTAAAAATTGGGCTAAAGACTTGAATAGTTATTTCTTCAAAGAAAATATTCGAATGGTATAGTGCTGTTGATGAGATAAAGCAGATAGGAAAAAAAAGCACAACCTTCCCCCCACCCCTGTCTCCAAGCATTATAAAAGTGGAAACTAAGAGAAACTCAGGTGAAAATATAAATATGGTTTATCAACATTTGGGCATAGCATCAAATTATAGAGTATGCAAGGATGAGTTTCATGTGTTTGGAGTTGAGAAAGAATAGTGTAGTTTTTGGAAAGGTTTGGCTAACCAAAAAGGACAGCAATTTCAGCAATCAGAGGAAAAAAATACACAACAAAATAGTTATTAGAAAAAAGAGCATAAATATGAGTGAAAATTTGCTTTTGTGAAAATAACATATATTAATATGTATTTTACCACTGCAAACATATATATTTTTAAATTATAAAAATATACTTCTCTTTTATCTACACCACAAGTGGAGAGTTCTTTCATGTCCATTTATTTAAAAAAGGTGTTTTTTTTATTTTTTCTACCCTCCAACAGATGTTCTGTCTCCCAAACAGCACATTTATGAGCATATATTTCCCATAGTATTTTTCACATACTTCTTTTCTAGTGGCTGCACATAACCAGGAATAACAACTCAGGAGATTTCTTTCAACTATGAAATTTAACATAGATATCAAGATCTCCCTGCAGGTCTTTCTTTTCCCCTTCTCTGACAAACTCACCGAGTTAAGGGATTGGCCAGGACTAATGACAAGTAACTGGCATAGCTCTTCCAACATGTGCTCACACATCTTCTCAAAGAATCCAAGGCTTGATTTTTCAAAATTGCTGAAGGAGTATTTTCAAAATGATCTCAGCTTGATTTAGGATTATGGCCATCATACAAATGCAAACTTTGATGACTTGAAAAACATCATCAATGAAAGATGGGCAACTCACAAACTCCAAAAATTACTTTTAGCTTTCAATCACTGACAGAGCAGAAGACCTACCTGCCTGCCATTGAGGAACCAAGAGCCTCTCAGAATCTCCTTAGGTTAAAAAGGGTATTTAACACAAAGGCAGTCTCTCATAATTCATGAAACGCATTGTGAAGTTGGCTACGATGGAAGTTACAGTCTGCTGTGCTTGAGGGGCTGCATCACTATGCTCCTGGATGTCACAAAAAAACTGCAATCCTTCTTCAAAATGCATTTGGCAGTATTTGCTGACTTTTTACCCTAGGCATAATATATAGCCCATAGTGCCCAGAGATGATGTTCTAGTTGAGAGAAGTTGCCAAGGAGTAGGAACAGTGCCTTGAAGGGTCTGTGGGTCACCAATGCTCTCATCTTACAAATTGAAGTTCTCCAATTAAAGATGATTCCATATAGATCTTGGAGGAGAGCCCTCCTCTGAAAGTCACGGGCTATCCTGGGTTATTTTTCAGATGTCAGATGGCTTATGATGCCTACAGCAAAGCAGCTGGTTTCCATTTCTTTGCTACAGAGCAAGATACTGATAAACTTCACCACATCTTTCATTACTAGCTTGGAAGAGAGTTCTGTGACTTCAGTTACATTGTTCTCCAAGAGTTGGAAGAACATTGTCAATCCCTGATTTTCTTTTTTTTTTTAGCCATAATTTATTTACTTATTTGGTGTGTATGTTTCTTTTAACTTATTTATTCTTATTATTCAAGTACACTTGTCTCCATTTTCCCTCCACCACTTTCCCTTGCCCTACCCATTCCTACCTCCCACCCTCAATCCTACCCCGCTTTGGCTTTGTCTGTGGTCCTTTATACATGTTCCTTGATGACCCTTAACTGGAGAGCATTGTGCTAAGTGAAATAAGCCAGGCAGTGAAAGACAAATACCATATGATCTCACCTATAAGTGGAACCTAATCAACAAAACAAACAAGCAAGTAAAATATAACCAGAGACATGGAAATAAAGAACAAACTGACAGTAACCAGAGGGGCTTGGGAGTGTGGGTAACTGGGGAAAGAAGGGGAAGGGTTGTCAACCCCTGATTTTCAATCAAGAACCTGCGGGCAGCTAGAGACTCATCTGTAAGATTCCGAAGTGCTTTCCAAGTAAACAAGAGGGAGAATCTAACTTCTCGGTAGCCTTTTGTTTTACTATCACTAGAAGGTCCTTAACTGCCATGAAGAGCTCTTCTTTAAGTTGTGCACTGTATTCAGATGAGAGCTGAAAGGCTAGAATACAGCTGATGCTCACTGCCGTTGTTTGCATCTCAGGGTCTTCATGCTTATAGAGCCATCTCATAAATTTGGTAACATGAAACCTGTCAGATGGAACATCCAAAAGAACCTGAAATTGGTTAAGGGAGAAGACACATCTCTGTAACTAGCCTGGAGATAGCTTCTTTCATAAAACATAACCTGTTTTGTATCAGCTCTGTGCTTCTAAAATCTGGATCATACTGGCTCCTCCCAGTATGATGAGCTCAGACTCATTCCCTCCAAATTTTGATGTTGGGGGAGCAGCTTGAAAGGCACCAGAGATGTACAAGAGGAGGAACTCAATTGTCTGGTGTCAGGGTGAGAGCTAGGAGGGGGACCGCTTTCTCCCAGCCAGAAGCCTATAGTAATTTTTTAATTCTTAAAAAAAAATGTAAATCCAGTTATTATGGTCCAATAATTTTAGCAATTCCATTAAATGAAATTAAAACAATTCCAGTCTATCAATGCTTATATTATATTACATATTTAGTTTGTTAAATTTATTATAAAATATCTGTTTTAAAATGTTATATTCTGTGATTTTGAATTTTTAACAATGTGTTTAAATATTTGTCATAAATATTTGAGCTTTATTCTTTGTTTGCACACCTGGTAGACAAATCTGCATTCTCTCTACATCTTATTCAAAAGTATTTAAAAAGTGTCACATAAGTTTTTAAAAAATTGTAAAGAACAAAAAACATAGATAGAATATCCAGAATTCTCAAGACATTCAGTCTCACACTACACTACAATTAGGTGTTTTCATTATTCATATATTTTTAATAAAATTAAACAATAAAATAATCTCGACAATTTTATTCCCTGAACTATATTTAAGAAATCTGCCCAAAATTTAATTTTAAACATTCTCATTGCAGTTTTCTTATTAAAATGTGGACTTAAGTTAAATATTATATAGCTAGGAATTGGAAGTTAATTGTGCAATAATGATGTTCCTATCTATACCATATTATATTGCTATTATAGTTACTTAGAAACATTGACAGCAAAGGAAATACTTATGATAAATTATATGAGAAGACAAATTACAAAAATATGCCTATAATACAACATCACTTTGTAAGAATAAAAGAGCACATTGAATCACACAAAATGGTTCCTATGATAAAAACAGTACGACTATCTTATTGTTGAAAATAATAGCATAATCAGAAGTAGAAGACTAGAGATCTGGCAAGCTAGTAACTGTGATTATCTTCAACCAATATGCATCTCCCTCATTTAGAGATAGATTGTTTGGGTCTAAATCCACGCCTCCTGTTTATGAATCCTGTGCCTTAGTTTTCTCATTTTCAAAGCAATAAGAAAACAATAAGAAAAATTTCATAAGATAGTGTAAATAATGTACGTGCAAAGACCTGAGAATAGTGTCTGGAATTTTCTTGTCTATTTATAATTGATACAATGTTTATTTAAAAAAAAAACATTTACAATGGGTATATATTATTGGGTAATAACATTATTTACTAAATGCAAAGTGTGTTTTTATCATATAAAATCAATATTTTAACCATATAGAGTTATCATGGAAAGGAAACTATGTTGAAATTAAACAGCAGGATCTTCAATGTTTTTGAAGAATGTATGACTTGAATCAAATAACAAGAAATTAGATAATAGACAGTTATATATAATATCAGTGCCTAATGTGAGAGCAAACAAGGGCATAACAATTATACAGCAAAAGTCATATGTGGGGTATTACTCTATCAAGGTTTTTCAACCTTGGCCCTATGGTCATTCAAAGACAGATAATCCTTTGTTGCAGGGGGAATACACTGCTCATTGTAGGATATTTAGGCACATCCATGGACACAAGACACAGATGACAGTATTTCCTGCCACCCTTAAGTTGTAGCAATCAAAAATGTCTCCAGAAATTGCTAAATGTCCTTTAGAGACTTGGCATAAACATACCTCTTTCTGTTGTGAACCACTATAGTAAATTAAAACAAATATGGTAAAATTTTCTGATATTAATAGTAACTATAATTAGTTTGTGATATTTGAGTAACAGCTTTGGGACTAAGAATTTTCATAACAGTTTTATATACCCTGATCTCCAGAAATAGTATTCCAGTTTTCATTTTATGAGACACAAAATGAGATCTGATACAAAAACCAAAACAGATACAATTTCCAAAATTTTCCTTTTATTCTTACAACAAGAGGGTGGAATATAATGGTTATTATTTGGGGATTTCACTTGCTTAATTCATATTATTAAATGTATGAAAGATTTATCTGACAGTGTAAGTAGATCATTATAAAGCCCTGAGTTAAATAGCATTTTCAAGTATTTTTATAAGTAAATATGGTAATGAAGATGGCCTCAATTACTATCTATACAGGCAAAATAGTTTAAAGTTGATCAAAGACTTAATAGCTAATGGCTATATATGCTACATGATGCATTTATACATTAAGAAAGAAAATAAACTCCATACAATTGAAATCTACAGAAAAGTCAGAATAAATTACTAATTTGAAAGATCAATTTTCTATAGATTACAATTTACTTTTCCCTTGCCTTTGCTACCTAATAGATGTTTAAATGATGTGAACTTGAGACTCATACCTTTGTAAATGAAGCATCTAGTTATTTTATTGTTTTTATTCAGAACATCTAATAAACTAACACATAATGACTGCTCAATAAATAGTTCTTGAATCAATTTGTTGCAAAGTATAAACTCTGCCTGCCTTAAATTTTTGTCAGATGTTACTTAATTCTTCTATCTTAAAGTATATCCTGAACTCCAAATTATGAAAAAAGTTCTCCTGAGTTTCTTATCCATTTCTCTTTAACTCGTGAGCTACACCCTGGACATTCAGTCACTTTGTATTGGCTCCACTATTGATCTCATCATGCTCTTAGTCATTTTTGTCTAGACTTCTCTTGCCATCAGGCTGCTTTTTAACTTTTCCAATATTCTTATTGCTTTAATTTATCTTCTCATGTATTTTACTAAAATCCCAAACACACGCAACCAGTATTTTCAACAGAGAGTGTACAGGCAAGTTTACCTGAGGAATCATTAGAAGCCAACGTTTTTCAAATCCCCTGTAAATTTACTCATATTCGTACAAATCTATGACATTCATGTGGTTAAGTTGAATATTCCCTAAAACTATTCACTCCCTTCTAGTCGCAGTTATGCTCATCCCATGTGATCTGTGTGATCTGTTTTTGCCAATGGACTGTGAGTCAATGTGACAGAGTCACTTCTATGTATTATCTATTTAAGCTTGCCCTTCTTTTTCTGACCTTCCAAGTAAGACCAATGTGTTTAGAGTGGTGGTTTTTCCTTTAATTTGTATTATACAAACAGAGATATGTTGGATCAAGTCAAGCCTTCCTTTTGTGAGCTCAGAAGAGCCCAGAAATGGCATAATTCAAAAGAGAACCTTATGTGAAACACGTAAGAAACAAATATTTGGTGATGTTAGCCTTGGAGATTGTTTTTATGCTGCATAACCTACTAAAAGCTAACCAAAATAATCCTAAATAGGAATTTGAAAAATGAGTCTTTTAGTCTGACTTCAATATTCAGAAACTTTCTCTTTCTATTCAAGTAAAGTAAACCAGAGTCATAAATTATAAATTAGTAAAAACTGTAAAAACAACCTTTTAAGCCATTATTGATTATTTTATTGTTAATTATACATTTTATAATATCTGTTATATATGTTATAAAACATTGTGTCTAATCTATATCAACATAAATGTTATGAAGAATGTGTTTATTTATTTTCCCAATAACTAGAATAGATTAAATTTTCAGGGTTTAATCCATATATTTACTCTTGTGACAAATTCAGTAGTTTGAAAGCCGGTGTTAAGGAGAAAGACTAATTTCCAGGAACAAAACTATGCTAATTTTTTTAGTTAAAGTAAATTCATACCTTTAATTATTTGATCCAATTTCTAATAATATGCTTGCTTTCTACAGCTTGTGCTAAATAAAACCACACATTATTTTTCCTTTGATCAGACAATAGTTGACCACAAATTAGGAGTAGTAATATTAGTGGTACAGATATTTACAGTAGGATTAAATAATTCTGGCTACTGATTAAAAAAAAATGTTTGACTGTGTTGTTTGTATTTTTGTAAGCTTAATTTTATTCTTATCATTTTACAGAGTCAAGGCATGGTGTTTTGTTTCTTTCACTGTTGGTATCTTCAACTCACCACATTTTATTCTCAAAAAGTATCTAAAGTGATTTGGATTGGTTGTGATTAGGGATTCTGTGGGTTTCTTGCTGTTCCTAGTCTTCCTCGGTAGCTGTCCTGAGTTCACAGATGGCCACCAAGCTTTACGGTCCTTCTAAAATAAAGGATGAGACCCAGCATGGCCATGCTGGCTAACTGGACCTCTCCCCAGAAATCCTTGGCCTTGGCCCAAGAGGAACATGGAGCTCATGTGAGGAGGTAGGGATCCTGGTGAGCTCCCCAAGCTAAACCTATAGTGCAAGCAGTCAGATATCTAATAGAAGACATTTCTATGTAAACAAAAGAAAACCAAAGGTTAATCATTGGAACAAACTGTAATCATGGTTTCTGAGTTCTAAAGGCAGACAGTCAAGAAGATTCCAGATGTGTGTCTCAAAATATCTTCAAATGGAGTAAAGGCAGTCAGAGTCTGGTATATTTTTCTCTTCTGCAGTTGGAATATCACTGGCTATTTTGGCAACAGGCAAGAAGATCATCCATAGATGAGCTGTTTCTATTTTTTTCTGACGTTTATAGCAAGTTGTCTCACTTTGGCTTGCATTGCCTTGGGAAAAGAGCAGTTTTAGTTCTCAATGATTTTAAGCCAATGGGTAGAAAAATGAAAATGTTAGTTTTGGAAGGTTGTTACTCAATATTTAAGAAAATTAGGAAAATACAGGATCCAGTCTAATTTATAGGTAGGAGATTTTAAAAATTCAAAATACAATGAACAGCATTTAAAATTTAATTAAAAAACACAAAACACAATGAACAGAATTTGAAATCTAATATCCACAAGTAGGTATATAGTTTCTATTGAAACATTTTTTTCTCTAAAATCTGCCTCATTTTTTTTTTACCAAAGAGCCAAATCGAGACAAATTTATTTGCAAAATTAGTGTAGCTTCAATAAACTTGGCCTAATTATTTGTACAAGTTCAGCAAGAATAATAATTAACCACATAGGTTCTTTTAAATTTGCTTTACTGGAATATTTTTTTTAATAAGAAATCTTCAGTTGAACTTAAAAGCCCTCTTTAGGGCAGAAAAGCCAAGGTGAGGACTTGTCATCAGACCTCTCCTAGCATACTCATAGGTTTTTGAGGTCCTCAACATAATCTGAGTTTCTTTCATTGCATCTCTAAGGAAGCGACCTTTGTTTCTTAACTGGAATGACCAGCATTAACCATGTAGGCAAGGTGCCAGGCTGTTTTCCCAAAGGGCTTTTATTAGCTTCCAAAGTCAATCTTAATTCCTTAAAGCTGTCTGGTCATATTTGAGTCTATGAATGTCTCAAAATGACATTCCAGTCAAAACCAGCAATTCCACTTATGAGAATTTATTGAAAGAAATGTAAATCACAGTTTGAAAGAATATATGAACCCCATCCTATGTTCATTGCAGCATTATTTATAATCGCCAAGATTGGAAGCAGCCCAAGTGTCCATCAAGGTATGTGTGGATAAAACAGCTATGCTATATTTACACAATGGAATACTCCTTGGCCATAAAAAAGAAGGAAACTTTACCCTTGACAGCATAGATAAACCTGGAGAACATTATACTAACTAAAATAACACAGTTAGAGAAAGACAAACGCCACATGATTTCACTTGGATGTGGAATCTAACAAGCAAACTGAACAAACAAAATAGAGGCAGACTCACGTATAAAGAGCAGGCTGACAGTTCTTCAGAAATTGAGGGGTAGAAGAGTTGAGCAAAAAGAAAAAGAAAACTCATGGCCACAGACAACTTCCTATCTTCCTTTCTTCAGCACTACAACTGTTAAGAACTGTAAAGGGTATAAGGTTTTATCCACCTTGAAAGCTGACAATTTAACCTGACACAGTACAATAAGTCTAGTGGAAGACATAAGACTCCTGGGATGTGGATAAAAACAAATGTTTACTACTCACTGAAATAGCAGCACCATTCTATCAGCATTTTCACTAGTTCCCCAAGCCTCTGGTGCTGTAAGGTTCCATCAAGCAGGAGCATTGGCACCTGCTAACGCAGTGGATTGAATTACAGACAGATGCTTAGGAACGGTCAGTCTTTTGCAATGGGCAGTCAACACAGGGTGAGTCAAAAGTATGTTTACAGTTGCAAGTGCATGAAACATAGAATTTATTTTGTCTTATTATTTATTTTAGCCTTTTCCACATGCACAACTGTGGACCTACTTTTGTCCCACCCTTTGAACTTACTATTTTTTGCACTGTGAAACACTATCTGTAGCCACCGTCTCTTCACCGGAGAAGTTTCCTTGAAAAGACGGTCCACAAAAAAGGGCGGTCAGGCCTTCACCTCAAGACATACATGAATTGAGAAGCAACACAGAATTATCTTCCAACATTAGTATGTCTTGAAAGTCTGTAAGCTTTTCTTCTTTAATATTCATCTGTTTTAATGCCATTCAGTATATGACATGTCTTGATTTTTATATCTTCTATATACCTAATAAGCTATTCCTTTATTTCTTGCTCCTCAACTATATGGAATGAAGTCATATACCTTCTTTTAATATCTCTGTCTACTAATTTTGTCACCTGTGTTATTACTGGTCAGTTTGCATTAATTGATGTTTTTTCTTCTCATTATACATTTTATTTTCCTGTTTCTTTTCATACCCACTAATTGTTGTTGGATGCTGACACTGTAAAAATGTATTGTATATTGATATTTTTACATGTCTATAAGTATTCTTGAAATTTTTTTCTAAGATTTGGGATAATTGGAAGAAAAATTGTTTCTGCCAAGGCTTGGTTTTAAAATTTATTAGGCTCAGGCTTCATTTTGTCTAGAATTAAATTCCTGCACTCCTTGGGCAAGGCCACTTTTAACTACTCTAATTAATGTTAATGCTACCTGAATTATAAAATCTTCCATTTTAGCTGTTGGCACTAATTCTTAGCTCTCTGTGTATTCTGGGGACTGTTCTAATTATATTAGTTGGTTTTGTCCCCACATTAGAGAGTTTCCTCTAATGTATGTACTGATCGCACTCTCCGGAATGCATTAAGAATATTCAAATTAACCCTCCGCATATCTCTGAAGTCCATGTGTGCAACGGTCTCTTCTCTGGCACCCTGTCTTATTTACTTTAGCTACCTCCGCTTCCATGGTGTTCTAGTCCCATTCCATCACCATAAGATTTCTGGGCCTTGCAGGCTGTCATTCCTTGTTCTACATCCTTGAATGTTTTTCTAGCCAGTATGTGGGAGTACCTCTAGAATTTGCTTAAACTCTTTCTGATTTATCATGAATAGCTATCTCCATATTTTAATATTTAATATATTAATTACAGTTGTTACATATATTTTCCCCATTCATTTAATTATTTCTGGTGGGAGGGCATATATACTCCTTGTCACTTTATCTTGACCAGAAAGAAAAATTCTAATTTACCTGTTGAAAATTTAAGCAGTCATTTATTATAGTATAAAAATTTTCCCTAACCACCTAACCATTTTTACCCATCAAATTTAGTATTAAGCTTTCCCACCTCTAGGCACATATTACATATTTCATATAACTAAGGACAATTTTATAATAATACTAATTAACTTTTACCATTAAATAGATTACTTGTCTTTCCTCATATAGCATTTTCAAGTAGCTTATGGTGTGATGGCAGGTGTTTTTCACTGCCCTTCAATTTACATGTAATAAATTATAAAAAATGTTGCCAGACTAAATTAAGTACTCATTCACAGTTGGTAGTTAGAAAGTACAGCAACCACACTTATGGCCTATGTGACAATATCCAAATAATGAAGAAAATATGAAGAATAAAATGAATGAAAAACTTAAATGTGGAATTCCATGGTCAGATCCACTTTAGGTCATACTACATTTCCATCTACATCACATTTCTTAACTTCATTTTTCTTATCCTTTATTTATAAAGGGGAGACTAAAATAGTTTATATTTTAAAAGCATTTTGACTTGATTGGGATAAAGTGAATAAAAGACTTAGTCTAGTCTTGTCACAAAATGTATTTAGAATGAATTTAAGCTACTATGAATAGGATAATTTGTGTATGAGTGACAGAAATCAATAGCAAAAATTAGTTAAAATTCAAAATTGTGTTTTCCTCATATCATGTCAAATCTAGAGTCCAGGCAGCTCCAGAGTTGGTTATTTCAGCAATTCAATAATGCCATCTAGGGCCAAGCTCTTTCTGTATTTCCTAGGTTCTCAGTAGCACATGTGATGTCATACTCAATTTGTAGTTTGTCTTTCATGTTCATAAATGGATATCAATTTTGTTCATCATGTTTTTAGGCAACCACAAAGACTGGCAGGGGAAAGAACAACTCTTCCTCATGCAATTTAATTCTTTGAAATGGCAAAACAAAAGAAACCTTGAACAATCACAGTAGACTGTAATTCATTCACTACTTGTCAGAACTTCTTTGTATTGTTATCATAAGTGTAACCCTGACAAAAACAGTTTTGCCATTTTCTTGAAAGTTTTAAACTATTGAAATTCAGCTCTTACTCAATTTGATAGGCTTAATGAAGGTGAGAAAAAACAAATTTGCAGAATGTAGATAGGCAGGCAAGTTGCTAGTTACTTTTTAAAATAAAATTAATTGATTATACAGGTAGTAAAATACATCTTTTTTTAGAGATATAAAAAAGTGATAGAAGCATATTGTTTGCTAAAGTTTTTCTAAATGTCACTGTTTATTATTATTATTTTAATTTAGCATACTCAAGATTAAAGTGCCATGAAAATTATGTAAGATAACTGTGTCCTGTTATATTGCTACATTTTAATTAAAATTTAATGAAAAAGTTCTGAATAGCACAATCTGAACAATTAGGATAACGAGTGTTTTGACATACATATACTTCATTACATTTGAAACAATCTTTCTTTTTGAAAGTTATGCATACTTTTTTTTTTCTGTGCTAGGTTAGATATTATATTAGTACACTTGGGCTGCCAAAACAAAATCACAGAAACCTTGTGACTTTAAACACAGAGATCAGTTTCCTTACAGTTCTGGGTGCTGGATGTCTAAGATCAAAGTGTCAGCAGGGCTGGTTCTTCTCTCCTTGGCTTGCACCTGTGAACTTCTTCAATGTGTCTTCACATGTCTCTTCTCTGTGCAAAGACACCAGTCAGATAAGACGCAGGGCCATCCTTATAACCTCTTTTAACCTGAAATACCTCCTTAAAGGCCATATCTCCAAGTACTGTCAATACTGCCTCAACATAAATTTTAGGGGACTACAATTCAGCCGATAATAGATATATTTATCTAGGTTAATTGATGTTGCTGTCTATCTCCAAGATATTTTACTTCCTCATTCCAAATTCTATCATGTTATTCTACAACACACTGCAAATTCAAAGGTGGATGAAAGATATAGATAGATAGATAGATAGATAGATAGATAGATAGATAGATATCCCCAATCTACATACAAATAATTTTTCTCTAAAATATTTTTAAAATGCAAGTAAATTTTTAAATATTTTAGATTTTTATTTTTATTTTTATTATATTTATTGGGGCAACATTTGTCAATAGGTTCATAGAGGTTGAAAGTGCCCATTTCTATGATATGAGACCTATACATTGCATTGCGTGCTCACTACCCAAAGTCGAATCATGTTCGATCACCATATATTTGGCCCCCTTTACCTTATACTACCCCCCAACCCCTTCCCTCTGGTAACCAACAAACTGTTGCATGCATCTATGAGTTTCAGTTTTATATCCCACACCAGTGAAATCATGTGTTTCTTAGCTTTTCCTGACTGCCTTATTTTGCCTAACATAATATATTCTCAAAGACTACCCATGTTGTTGCAAATGGCAAATATTACATCTTTTCTCATGGCTGAGTAGCATTTCATATCATCTGAATAGTCAAAGAAATCCTGAGAAAAATGAAGAAAACCAGAGGTATAACAACACTACCTGAATTCAAATTATACCACATAGCTATGCTAATCAAAATGTACCATATTGTCTTCATTTATGAACCATATCACCTTTATTTCACCCTCTTTCAAAGGGCACTTTGGTTGTTTCCTTGTATTGACCACTGTGAATAATGCTGCAATCACCATTGGAGTGCACATAACTTTGCAAATAAATGTTTTCAAGGTTTTCAGGTAGATACTGGGAAAAGTGACTGCTGTGTCATATGAAAACTCTATTCTTAATTTTTGAGGAACAATCAGACTGTTTTCCATGGTGGCTGCACCAGTTTACATTCCTACTGGCAGTGAATGTGGGTTTCTTTTTCTCCTCAACGTCTCCAACACTTGTTATTACTTGTCTTATTGATAACAGCCATTTTAATAGATGTGAAGTGACATCTCATAGTTTGGATTTGCATTTTCTTATTAGCTAGTGAAGTTGAACATCTTTTCATATATCTGTTGGCCATTTGTATCACCTCTTGGGAGAAATGTTTGTTCAAGGCCTTTGCCCATGTTTGATTGTATTGTTTGCTTATTTAGTGTTGAATTGTATGAGTTCAACATCCACTTTGTCAGAGCTTTTGTTTGCAAATATCATCTCCCATTTGCTTGGTTACCTTTTTGTTTCATTGGTGGTTTCTTCTGTGGAGAGGTTTTTTAGTTTGACATTTTCTCATTTATTTATTTGTTTGTTTGTTTGTTTGTTTGTTTGTTTGTTTCCCTTGCCTTTGAGGTCAAATTCGTAAAATGTTCTCTAGGCCAAGGTCCATATGTTTAATACCTATGCTTTCTTCTATAGTATTTATTGTTACAGGTATTATAGTTAGGTCTGTGGTCCATATTAAATTAATTTCTGTACATAGACAGCAACTATAATCTAGTTTCATTCTTTTGCATGTGGCTTTCCAATTTTTTTCTTCAGTATTTGTTAAAGAGGCCTTCTTTTCTCCATTGTATGCTTTCGGATCTCTTGTCAAAATGATCTGCCCGTATACCTGTGGTTTTATTTCTGTTCCAATTGTCTGTATATTTGTTTTTCTGCCAGTGCCTTCTTGTTTTGATTATCATAGCTATGTAGTATAATTTGAAGTCAGGTAGTATGATAACTCTGGTTTTGTTTTTTTTATCCTTGGGATTGCTTGATTATTCAGCACCTTTTGTGGTTCCATAAAAATCAGATGATTTGTCTATTTGTTTAAGAAATTACACTGAGATTTTGATGGAGATTGCATTAAATTACTATATTCATTTGGGTATTATGGCCATTTTAACTATGCTGATTCTTCCAATTCATGAAAACAGAATATCTTTCCACTTCATGGTATCTTTTTCAATATCTTTTAAAAATACTTTTTAGTTTTCAGCATCAGGGTCCTTCACACTTTGATTAAATATATTCCTAGACATTTTATTCTTTTGGTTCTGATTGCAAGATAAATATTTTTTTTTCATTTCTCTTCCTAAAGTTTCTTTGCCAGTATATAGGAAAGCAGTCAATTTTTTACACTACGTTAATTCTGTGTCCTGTAACTTTGCTGCTTTTGTTGTTATTTCTAATAGTTTTTGGTGAAACCTTTAGGATTTTCTATATACAGAATCATGTCATCTACAAAAAGTTACACTTTTATTTTTTCCTTTCCAATTTTGATTCTTTTTATTTCTTTCTGTTGCCTGATTGCTCTGGCTAAGGATTTCAGAACTATGTTGAGTAACAGTAGTGAGAGTGGGCAACCTTGCCTTTTTCCTGATTTTAGACAAAAAGTTTTCAGCTTTTCAACACTGAGTATGATATTGGCTCAGGGTTCGTCATAAGTGGCCTTTATTATGTTGAGGTACTTTCCTTCTATACCCATTTTTATTGAGTGTTTTAGTCATAAATGGGTGTTGTATCTTACTAAGTGTGTTTTATGCATCCATTGATAAGATTACATGATTTCTATCCTTTGTCTTATTAATGTGGTGTATTGCACTAGTTGGTTCGTGTGTGTTGAACCATTCTTGCATTCGTGGAGTAAATCCCACTTGATCATGATACATGCATTAATATATTGTTGTATTGTATTTGCTAGTATTTTGTTTAAGATTTTTGCATCTGTATTAATTAGAGATCCTGGTCTTTATATGTCCCAAGAAACCTGAAACACTAATTAGAAATAATATATGCACTCCTGCCCTGGCTAGGTTGTTTAGAGGTGGTTATGTACACCAAAATTTGCTGAGTTTGATACCCGAACCTCTGCAACAGCATGGATTGACCTGGAGGGTATCATGCTAAGTGAATTAAACCAGTCAGGTAAAGAAAAGTACCACATGATTCCACTTACATGTGGATTAAGCACAAAGAAAATAAAAACTCATAGACATGAACAACTGCATAGTTATTACCAGATGGAAAAAGGGGGTGGGAAGAGGTAGAAAAGGGTAAAGGGACAAACAGTGATGGAATAAAACTTGACTTGTGCTGTGAACACTCAATGCAATGGGCTGATGGTGTATCATAGAATTGTATACCTGAAACCTCTATAATTGTATTAAGCAAGTAAAACTTTTAAAATTTCTCACATAACCAATGTCACTAGTAATCCCAAACTGTAATACTTTCAACTCTTTCATTAAAGGTGTTACAATGGTGAGAAAAAGCTTTCAACTATTGCCATGTTAGCCTTGAATAACCCCCAGGACTCCTAATCAGTATGGAGTTTTTTCTTACATTGTTATTTAATTTAAGGTTTCTGAACAAAGTGCCTGAAACAACTTTCTTGCAAAATCAATTCAGTAAGAATGAAATCCACAAAATACACTTCAAAATTAACATTATAAGCCAGTACTTTCCTCATGACTGCGTTCGGCAATAAAATATTAAATGGAATATTAAGAACAACAATTAAAGAGCTTAGCTTTTAAGCTGTCTGGTGGTCTGTAAGATTCAGTTCTTTATTGGCTATTAGAAAAATTACCGAAGATTACTTTAGTTATTCTAAGCAAATACAAGAACTGCCTGCTCAGCAGTAATGACAGAAAGTCCTTAATGAGGACTAAAAGTTATTACATTTTCATTTTTGAAGAATTACTTTGCAATTTTATAGAGTCGAATTTATTTATTTTGAATGAAAGAAAAGTGGTTTATACTATGTTTCAGATAAAACTAAATTGTTTCTAATTACAACATGCTTGAAAAATTATTTGTATCATTTCTGCTCCAATACAGTCAATAACTTAGAATTTCCACTCAACAGTGAATACTACTAATAGGAAATAAATCCATAGGAGATAAGTATATTGCAAGAAAAACACTGCTGTTTTAAGGCAAATATAATCCATAAGAAACAGCAATGCATTAAAAAAACTATATCTTTCTTCTTTTCATTAAGAAATAATAAAGCACATGTTTTTAATAAAATACATACTTTAGGAGAAACTGTAATTGAAGGGGCAAGCCCATTAACGGCCATTTGCTAAGGCACACAAGGTGAGCTGTAAGACAGAATATGAAATGACGAGGAAAAGTGCCCTTTTCCTCCGGACTGAATGTGCTGCAACATGTACACAAGTTTTGTTGTGGTTTGTACGAGTTCTATCTTTCATCTAGAAATCTTAACTCTTCAGAAAATAACATGTCATTTTGCGGAAACACAGCCTCTCCTTTTCTGTCTTGTAGTAAAAGAGCTTTGGGTGGAGGCAACGAGCCTATGGAGTGTTTCAGTAGTCTAGGAAATCAGGCGGAGTCGCCCTAGCCCTGCAGGCGTGCCGAGGTGGAAGAACATTTACTATAATGCATCAGCTCCACTGGAGGTACTTCACTAGAGTCTTGTTTTAATGAGGTCAGACACCAGTGATTTGTTATGGGGGTCATGGCAGGATCTTTCTTCTAAACACTACAAAGAATGACTCTTTTGTCAATATAAATACATCCTAATGCATTTAATCTCCCTGCAAACTGCCTTACATACTTGAGAGCTGTTAGGTCAGATCCTGCCACTCGGGATTATAATACCTCTTCATCTTGCCTTCCCCCCCCACTTTATATTAGAAGAGAACAAAGCATGCAGGCGAAAGATGAACTAAAAGGTAAAGCTAATTTTCATTATTTCATGTTTTATTTTGCCGACATTATGAAGAATGAATATTAGAAGAATGGGCATGATAACAAATGCATTTGAAAGGACAGGGATATAATACAACAGAAATTTTACATTAATAATTTATCTCATTCATATTTGCATTTTCCCACAAAATCTGTTTCTGTAAACTTTTATTCTTTATGCCTTATTATAAAAATATGTATCTGCAAAGCATATAAAAACTAGAAGAGGTATTTCCCCTCAAATTTATAAACTAATATACGATAATAAATAGAGAACTCAGAATTATCTGGTTCAATAAAGATATATCTTTCATTGATATTAGTACCATTTTTCTAAATTTTTTATCTTTAAGATTCTTTCCATTTCTGAAGTTGTAAATTCAAATAGTATAAGTCAATTATAATAGAATGAATACATATAAAAACTAGAATATGTACTATGATAAAAACTTGTGTGTGTACATATATATGTATTCTTATATTCTCAGTCTCTATTTTTGCCAGTTCTTCATTCATAAAACAAAGAAAAGTAACTTAGAGATTTCTAGAGTCTCTTCAACTATTCACACATTTTATATTACATTTTTGATATTATCTTCACTCAATAACTCTGCACATTTACTCCTCCTCCATCCGCAAAAACGTGAATACACACAGACTGACCAGCAACCCAGAACGGATAAGGGACTGGTCAGAAATGTCGTGGTGGGTATTATTCTATTTTGACTGTTCTGAGAAAAGGAGAGTTTAGGTCAAAAGGTTAAATTTTGAAGTGTTTGTGCATTGTAGCTTTGAGAAAAAGATGGTCAACTCAGATAAACTGTAAAAATGCTTTCTCAGAAAAGTATATAAAGGAATTTAAAAATAAGACAACGTTATTCTCAATGGATCATAATACCCATGGGCAAAAAACCTTAGATGATATATTAAACAAAGATCATTTGCCAGTTTCAGATACAAAGATTCAAAGCTATTTTATTCTTCTTGTTCCCCGAAACAAGATATAGTTATAGCAGGTATGCTTTAGGAGTTTGAACTTGAAAATTCAACTCCAATTTCAAATTATTAATTGATAATGATCTTTGCAAAACAAATACACAAATTATCAACTAGCTCCATTTCTGCTGCTGTGTGATACAGGTTAAAAAGCAAAGTGTTATGCATATGCGCTCACATTCTGACACTGTTTTGAAATGTCTAATATGTCTAAATGGTTTTATAATAGCAAAATTATTGTTATCGAACTTATTAAGTGGTACTTTGCTAAATAATTTGTAAATATGCTCTACTCAACATTCAGAACTGTTTCCTAAGGTAAAAGCTACTGTTACTGACCACTAGACAGCACAGCGTTAAGGTTAGGATTCGCCCTCAGTCTGTGTGATGTGAATAAATATCCCCCATCCTCTTTGTAGTACCATTCTCAGATGTGCTCAACATGGCATGTCGGAAGGTCACTGGAAGGTGAGGGCTCTGTTATTAGCCATGAGAGCATCATACTTACACAACCAACATTAATCTCCTACTCTCTTTTCTCTCACTTCCCTTACTTCCACATGGTACTACCTGGAATAGCCTACTAAGTAAACTACTTGTAACAGAATGTTTGGCTCAGACTCTACTCTAATAAACATGAACTGGAACATTGTTAGTAAAAGTGGCTCTAGAAAGTACAATTTTCACATGGAGTTAAGGGGTTTCATCAGAAAGCCATAAGGAGTCCACCTGTGGTGGCAAGTAGTTATGCTCCAGTGTTATAACCACTAAGACTCTCACCTGGATGAGTATTGATGATGGATAGCATACTACTGGCATTCTGACTGAGGGTTTCTCATGTAGGTATGATCAATTATTAACTCCATTTGCAGCTCCTCTGTGGGGCTCTGAACACTTCCAGGTTGGTGAATCCATGAGGGTGCAGGAAGAATGGTTGGCCCTGCAGAAGGCATGGAAGCTCTGTGCCCCCTCCCACTTATCTTGCCCAATGAACAGAGAATAAGAGAATATTAACGGATGAAAGAAGGATTACACTCCTGCAACAAAGAAGTGGGAGTTGTTTGAAAGCAACTCCTGGATCATGGAAAATTAACTCACCTGTAATCATAGCTGTCCGTCATGATTTAATTATTTCCAGATGCATTAGGCCATGTAGTAAACTAGGCCCCATTTGAATATACTGCTCACTGAGTAGTTAGTACTCTTACAGTAACTGTAGTCACTAGTTTTTTAAAATTCCAAGAAGTAATTTGTGAAGTGTTGAAACAATATTGAATATAGATAATTTGCCCATGGGCTGTAACAGTGCATAACATATAAAGATTAATAAATTATTGAATTTCAGGGGAAAAGGGAAAGGGTTTACAGGAACAAGACATAAGACACATGGACAAAAACTAGGGGGGATGGAAATGGGAGGGAGCGGGGAGGACTGGATGGGTGGCCTGGGATGGGAGTAAACAACAGAAAACTGTACTTGAACAACAATTAAAATAAAAATTATAATAAAAATAATAATAATTTAAAAATAAATTAAATAAATAAATTATCGACTCATGAATAAATATCATTTAGGTTTATCAAATAAAATATTATTAAATATAGTAATAAAATGTAACCTTCCTTATTAAATCAGAATTATTTTTATAAATTAGCATTGGTATTTTTTCCTACGGAACTGGAGCATTTCAAATATTGTTAGACATCCTTATTTTTCAAAAATGCTAAGATTTTAATCTTCTTCTTTTCCTCAAAGATCAAAACAATTTTGACACTTAATGAAATTGCATTATACTTATAGAAGCTTTAATGTGTATGATCTATAATTTAATCACTATATATTTTATTTATTAAAGATAAATTTATTTTAGCTATTTTTAAGCTGCATATTTTTATCTGAATTTCTTGGCTATGAAGTTTAAAACACTGAGAAACATAAGTATCTTGGAGTAATAATTGTCACCTATATTTAATATTATTTTTATTTTTTTGAAGAGATAATGATTTTTTTATTTAGACAATATATGTACTAAATTATATTAATTTTTTTTATTTTAGTTGTTGTTCAAGTACAGTTTTCTGTCTTTTACTCCCATCCCAATCCACCCCCCAGTGCTTCCTACCTCCCTCCCATTTCCACCCCCCTTAGTTTTTGTCCATGTGTCCTTTATACTTGTTCCTGTGACCCCTTCACTTTTTCCCCTGAAATTCCCTCCCCTCTCCTATCTGGGCACTGTCAACCTGTTCTCTACTTCAGTGTCTTCGGTTATATTTTGCTTGCTTGTTTGTTTTGTTGTTTAGGTTCCTGTTAAAGGTGAGATCATATGGTATTTGTCTTTTACCACCTGGATTATTTCACTCAGCATAATGCTTTCCGGTTCCATCCATGCTGTTGCATAGGGTAGGAGCTCCTTCTTTCTTTCTGCTGCATAGAATTCCATTGTGTAAATGTACCATAGTTTTTTGATCCATTCATTTACTGATGGGCACTTAGGTTGCTTCCAGCACTTGGCTATTGTAAATTGTGCTACTGTGAACATTGGGGTGCATAGATTCTTTTGGATTGGTGTTTCTGGGTTCTTAGGGTATGAACCTAGTGGTGGAATTGCCAGGTCAAAGGGCACGTCCAATTTTAGCTTTCTGAGAAAATTCCATACTGTTTTCCATAGTGGTTGTACCAGTCTGCACTCCCACCAACAGTGAACTAGGGTCCCCTTTTCTCCACATCCTCTCCAACACTTGTTGTTTGTTGCTTTGTTTATGATGGCCATTCTTACCAGTGTGAAGTGGTAACTCCTTGTAGTTTTAATTTTATTTTCAATTGTCTTTATATCCCTCAAGAAAATGTTCATTTGCATTGAAAGATACTAGTGTACACTTTTTAAACATGGTACATTATGTAAAAAGACACCTATGTGAAGTCTGATGCCAAATGTCACACCACCAAGTGATGTATCTTTGTGTAGAGAGATAATCAGGGATTCTAACAGAAGAGTGGTCAGAGGACCTTTAGCTGTAATGCATTTCCAATGTTGGTATGGATTTCTTATATAGTTCTCACTTAATTCCTCCCGTGTTTATATCTTACATTGCTATGCTTCATTTTCAAACCTGGAAAAGCAAAACGGGCTTTTTAAATTACCATTACTATTACCTAAACTCCATACTTTTTCAGACTTCCCCAGTTTCACCTCCTTCGTACTTCTCAGGTCCAGGGTGCCATGGAGAGTACCATGTTACTTTTAGTTGCCATGTGTTGTGGGCTCCTCATAGATGGAAATGTTGCTCAGACTTCCCTTATTATTGTTAACCTTGACAGTTTTTAGGCACACCAGTCAGATATTTTATTAAATGTCTCTTGAATTAAGTTTCTGTAATGTGGGGTTAGAGTTTATGGGAATTATACTACAGAACAGACATGCCCTCCTTATCACATGACACCAGGAGATAGGTACTACCAACTTGTCATACCATTAGTAATGTTGCCCTTTATAATCTAGGCAAGGTGTGTTTGCTTGGGTTTCCCCTTTTTCTGTACACTATTTTTGGAATCAACTTACTATGTCCAGTGAGCACTCTAGTGGAAAAGAGAAATTGAGTTCCATGTCCTGAAGTGAGAAATTTTCTATATAAATTATTTGGAATTATTCTATAAGGAAGATATCTTTTCTTGCTTATCTCTTTATATAATAATTCCTTTATATTAATATAGATTCTTCCATATTTATTTTATATTATAGGTCATAATTCAATACTACATTATTAAATTTATTTCATGATTTTTTTCAGTTCTGTGAGTGAAGGCCAACTTCAAATATTGTTATAATCAAAAGAAACCTCAAAAGTAGTTTTGTGGTTCTTATTGTTGGGAGAGAAGTTACATACACCAAATTTTTACTGTTGTTGGAACATTTCTTTACTCTCTGGCACTGCAAAATACCCCAGATGAATGTTGTATTCTACTTCTTGCCATCTACTCTAGAATCTGCCATCTCTAAGGATTCCCGGTTCCCTTTATTTGAAAACAGTATGTAGACACCAAGATACTGGTGTGGGTTTGCTTGTTTTTACTGGTATGCCACTATTCTAAAGTCCTCTTAGCAAAGAAAGTCAGGAAATAATGTGTACATACTAACCTATGTATTCATGCATACCTGTAATTATTTTTATTCATATATTTGTATTAATATTTAACTCATGTTATGTTTCTGTCTAATCTGCCCAATGGTTCTCTCTAGGACTCTCTCCTTCTGTATCATGACTTTCTTTTCCCATGGTGAAAATTCTAATTCCTCCACATGGGATCAACTTATTTGTTCTACATGCAAAGTAGTTTCAGAAATGTTAGCCCATAGAGTGGAAGGTAAACAAATTTACCTACTAGAGCACAGTGTTTATATTCAGCTCCTTTTGACTTATGGATTTCAGTGCAAACACCATTTTCTAACGTTAATTAGGCTAGCTCCTTTACCCTCATCCCTTCAATGACATCATATTAGAATATTTATCATACTGTTAAGTATTCAATCCATAGTCTAAGCTCCAAATTTGGGTCCTCCACTCTTCTGTCTGTTTTTTCAAAAATTGCATGCATGAATTTCACTGTTTGTAATGTAAGTTCTATGGTTTTTGATAAACATATTAAATCGTGTATATTTCAATAAATTACCATGCAAAATAGTTCTATCAACTAAGACTTACCTTGTATGCTCCTTGGTAGGCAACCACTTCCTCACCTAGAAATCCATGACAATTACTGATTTATTTCTCGACCTTCTACATTGCCTTTTGCACAGTGTCATATGAATGGAGTAATGCAATATACAGTCTTTGGGCTCTGACTTCTTTCCCTTAAAAGCAATGATAAAAGTTGCTTTGATAGTATTGCATGAATCAATAAATTATTCCATTTTATCCCTAA